>JAHBCN010013995.1:0-23465 GCA_019359885.1 Listronotus oregonensis
AAAGGAATTTTGCTTCAAGTACTTCAAATTTTGACAGCTGACTACATCACAGGAAAGCTTTACAAATGTTTGGTTTTATTTTGAGGGCATGTGCAGATTGGTCTGTAAATTCCTTGCGACTACTGTACTGTTCTGTTGTGAGATCCCACCTTGAATATACCTTTATTGTATGGTCATGTTTTTATAATATCTACAAGACCCATATAGAGAATATTCAGAAAAAAATTGTTAGGTATTGTCAAGGAAGTTTAAACTTTAAACTTCCTTGGGTATTGTGCATTTGGTAATTATTGCATATACGGTTTTCTTCTATTTTTGGATTATATGGTAAAATTTTTATATAGTCATATTCCAGTGTCCTTAGGGATTGCAAATATACTACCGGAGAAGAGAAATTATGTGTTTTAATATTTTTTATTTTAGTTTGAAAATTTAAAATTACCATTGATTTTCTCCATATAATGCGAAAACTCCCCATTATGACAAGGAACGTCAGCGTGCAGTGTTGCCAAATCAGGGTCTTTTCGAATACGTTCCCGCATTTTCACGTCTGAAATATAATTGGGAAAAATAAAAAGCCGCTTTAACTAACCAAAATTAACCATGACCAACTGTTTAGACAAATTCAAGAGCCCCTAGTCGGTCATGGTTAGTTTTGGTAAGCAAAGCAGCTTTTTATTTATCACAATTATATTTTAGACAGAACCAGAATATCAAAATTTGATGGCCGAAAATTATTAAGTCCGGCAACACTTTTGATACTTATTTTGAATTTGACAATGTGGCGGAGCGATTCCGTAAGTCTATCGTGTCGTTTTTTTTTTTGGCGTAGAACCAGATTAAACCTGTTAGGTTTCTTTGAGTATGTCACCGGGCACATGAAATCGTATTTTACGACATTTTTTTGTGGTCTCGAACTCTTTAAATTAATAAAAAGAGATTTTTTTTAACTTATAAAAAAATGATTTTTTTTTGTTTCCACCGCCATAACTTTAAAACTATCAAAGATACCGATTTTTTTTTGTGTCAAATTAAAGCCCACACTGTAGCGCTTTTAACCTTATAAACAGTTTGGGCACAATTCGCACTTTCATTCCTCTAAAAATCATATAAACTAAAAATAAATATTTTTGGTATTGAAATTTTCACCAATCGATAAACTTTTTTATTTTTGAAAATATTTTCATACATGCAGCGAAGAAAATATAGCCAAATAATAACAAAAGTTTTTGAAAAAAAACTTTTTTCCTAGAGCGTATCGTTTGGCAACAGCGATTTTTTTCAGACGTAAAAAAGTATTATCGGGACCCAATAGCCCCGCATGCGGATAGCGTGCGTAGTTAAGTAATACATTAGTAGTGGTGGTTGTCGAAATTTAGAGTGTGCTGTATGTATTTAAAATTTTAAAACAATGAAGCGAATTATTTGTAAGAAAATTGTGTATGATGGATACAAATCTGTTTTACAAAGACCTAGAACAGCTATTCTCAACCGCTGGTCGGGCGACCACCATGGCACAAGTGGTCCGCGGAGAAATTTTACTAGTCCGCGGACAATTTTCGATCGGCGAAAAAAATTTGCTTATTAAAAAAAAACAATAATAACTAAATTTTGGTCTGCGGGCCAAAAAAGGTTGAGAAACGCTGACCTAGAATACAAGGGTTGTTATCATTACTATTAAGTGCTGAAAAAAGGCAGGACAATCTAGCAAAAAAAATTCTGTCAAAAAAATTATATTTTAAATGGCAAAATTAAAATAAAATATCATAAAGACTGTCTTAAAACTTACACAGATTCTCAAAACTATTATCATAATTTGCAATCAGACAGTGGCGCCGCGCCGGTCCTTCAAATTATTGTGACACTAAACTTAAATGCGCTAGTTTTAATATTAGAAAAATGTGCTTTTTTTGCAGCAATAGTAAAAATAAAAAGAAGAAAAAATTTTGTTTAAACAAGTAATTTAAATATTATTAGGTACCTTCATAGTATAGTTGGTACCTTTATATTAGTTTATATTTTGTACTGAAACAAAATACGAATTTCAATTTTATCCTTATAAATCCTGTTTAGGGTATTTATTTTTTTACATAGTAGAAAAGCTACCTATCAAAAAAGTAATAAAACTGCCAGGAATAGAAACGACATTAATATGATATCTAAATTACGTGGCTATAAAGATTTATTTGCGTTTGATGAGAAATATCATAAATTATGTTACAGCCACTACATCTCTGAAAGAAATATAAAATCGCACAAAAATAGGAAAACGGTTTCCGAACCTACACGAAAATAGTTCGACAATATCTACCTTTTCTGCGAGTATTGGTAGTGATGTTCAGATGTTTTACTTCCCAGAGAAATGTCCAAAATTTAAACTTTATTAAGAGCTGCTGCCATAATACGTAGTGCAATGGCTTTATGTCAACCCAAAATTGAATTTCCAACATGTACTTGTGTGAAAGAAGAACTAAAATGTTGTAAGGAGTGTAAATTTCGTTCCTGCAATATCATTATTAAAGATTTTAAGGCAGAAAGGGATTAAATTTACGTAAAATGCTACTAATGAAGCGCCTAAATAACTACTTACATATTACATTTTTGGGTCTGTAAAAAAAATCACCCACGGAATTGGACGATTTTTAAATTTGCAATGTAAAATATTCTTTAAGTATTATTATTTAAGGCAAAAAATGCGGATGATGTAGTTTTCACCAAGAAAAGCGGGAAAATAAAAAGCCGTTTAACTAACCAGCACTAATCATGACCGACCAGAACGGCGCATTTATAATAAAAAAATTACAATTTAACGAGGAAAACCTAACCGGAACTAACCAGAACTAGATCATAGTTTGAAAGTTGTTGTTTGTTAGTTCTGGTTAGTTTTTTATATAAAAAACAATCATCAATAATACCAAATTATTACAAAAAGTCTGGCAACATTGCTTATTCAGACATGTCAAATAGCTTCGTATCATCTCTTTATATGGAAAAAAATAATTATATATTCCTGTTTAAAAAAGACCTTTAACGAAGCCCTAGTTTATATTTAATGTATGTACTATATTTCTCAAATTTAATTAAAAGACACAAAGCATCCACAATTTTTTGTTGCTAAAAATGTTTAAAAAATAATGAAGTTTTGAATGAATAATCAAAAAAATAACGAATACCGTGGGTGATTTTCTTTACCAGCAACCAATAAAAAAAAGTTGAATAAACCAACTTATTAGGTGGGTAATTAATAACAATGATTGATATTTTTGTATGGGTTTAAAAATCTATCCACCTGTTTTGGATATTTAAAATTTTTTCTTTTCTAAACAACTTAAGCAGCCCTTAGATCTGCGTTTAAACCTGTTGATACAACTTTAACTACCTACTTCACTTCCACCGGACCGTAAGATCTTTGTAGTCGGCCGGCTCACTAAGCCCAAGCGCGCAAAAATATGACTTTGGCCGTTAAAAAATATTACTGACTCAATAGTATAAAAGGAATCTAAAAAATTTTGTTTTAAAAACTTTTTTAAACATTAGCTACAATTTGTACGCAGCATGTATGTATAAATTTTCAATAATAAACTTTTTTCTCGATTGCCTAAAATTACGCTACTAAAAATAACAATTTTGAGTTTCGTACTATTTTAAAAATTTAACAAAAAAATATCAGCTTCAAGTGGGACGTTGTTTGAAGCGCTATTGTGTCTACTTTAATCTAAAAAAAAAATTAACTTGATAGCATGAATATTATTAAAGATAGAGCAGTGGAGAAGTTAAAATACGTGTTTTATTGAAAACAGACTTTTTTTGGGTTTTTTCGAAATAAAAAGTCTCGACCACTAAAAAATGTCGTAAAAAGTGATTTCGTGTACACGATTACCTTATTAAAGAATCCCAATAAGTCTGGTTTGGTTCTACGCCGGTTTTTTTTTCTCGATAACTAAGCGACTTTCTTCCAAATTTTACTCCACTAATGTAGAAAGAATGTGTTATCAGATATTAGATTTATTTCTAACCTATATTTTTTTAAATTTAAATTAAAAGTTGTTTTTCCCGATTTTCTGCGTATTTTGTCAATAGATTTCTGTTTCTGTGTGTTATGTTTAACTAAATAATTATCAATTTATACGTTTTTAGCCCGCCCAGCACTCAAATTCACTCCAAGATCCAGTAAGTTTATTTGGTTGAAATAACAAAAATTAAACACAATTTCTCTTCTCCGGTAGTATATTTGCTATCCCAAAGGATACTTAAATGTAATTTTATTAAAAAAAATTCATAAAATCCAAAAATAGCAGAAAACCGTATATGCAATTGTTACCGTAATAAATTGTAATAAATAAAAATAGAAAATCTTTAATATTTAAAATAAATTAAAGGGTTCTCCTTACCTTACAGCTCCTACGGACAGAACCAAATAGGATTGATAATTTGGAATGAAATCTTAAATTCCTGAGTTTTTATTCTATGGTTTTTTTACCCAACCGTTAAAGCCGAAAATTTAAAAAAAATTGACACCACAGATTGACAGACGACAGTAAAAGGCACAACCCGGCATTAAAGTGATTGGTCGAGACAGAGACGTCGAGATATATCGAGTCCTGATTGGCGCAGCCAAGTTCAAGTTATTGGCGCGTTATTTGACGTTTTTTGGTTATGTTATATTATGTTTTCTTTCTTTTCACATTGACAACAAACCTTAGACCTTAGACAAGGAAAGAGCCTTAGACCCAAGGGTAATAAACCTCCTTAGACCAACAAACGAACAAACATATTTTTGTATTTTGTTTTGCTGTTTGAAACTTTTGAAATAGATTATTTTACAAACCTGTTCGTCAGAACATATTGTTTAAATAGTAAAGACGTTGTTTTAGTAAGGAATCATGGATTCATCCTTATGTGTTGCATCCTCTTCAACAAAGTCGTCTGAAGAAAATTCATCAGAAGAGTGTCATATCTGCAGCAAAAGATTTAAAAATGTGGGATTAAGGAATCGTCATATCACAAGATTCCATAAAATAGAGGTGTTGAATCCCAAAATAAGTTATATTATTTGTCCATTATGTGAGGAAGAAACTGATTGTAAAAGTCATGAGGGATTACGAAAACATCTTGCAGGAAATCACCAGATGAGTATTGAGTTAATGACTTTTGAATTTTCTAGCAAACAAGAATATGATACATGGAAAGATGCAGAAAAAATTGAAACAAATTTTGCAATGCACAGATCAATTCAGAAAAAGGAATTTAAGATACTGTATTATGATTGTAACAGAAGTAACCACAAAGGTAAGTGCAATACTTGTTAGGCCGGTTTTTAGGTACCTACCTATGAAAGTAAATACCCTCTTCAATAGCTATTTTAAAATATATACTGGTGTATATTAACACCCTTTATATACTCATCTATTATATAAATCTATAAATATATCTTCAGGATACAAGCCCAACTATAAAACAAGGACGGAGAAATCTGGTGGGACAATTAAAATTAAAGGAGTGTGTCCCTCCAGGCTGATTTGCAAATTATACATTGATGGGCAAGTTTCAGTAAGTTATTGGAAAACACACGCTGGACATGAACAAGAATTAAGAAGCAAACATCTCTCGAAGTCAGAGAAAAAAATGGTGAAAGAAAAGCTGCAGTCTGGAGTGCCACCAAACAGAATTTTGGAGGATTCACGAAAGTTGGAAGCACCAAAACTGGAAAGATTGGCTGTCTTAACAAGTCAAGACATTACAAATTTGTCACGAAAATATAACATTCAGAAGAAACGAGAACAGAATGATATGATAGCAATGTCAAATGCAAATAACTATCAAGACCGAATTATAACAAAAGCCCACAAAAAGGCAGTATTATTTAAGAACCAAGTGGATGTGAAGGCGGATTCTCAAGTATACGGACAATTTAAGGTTACATCATTCAGAGATCCAAACAAATTATATAATGTAAATGCAAAGCAAGTATGTGAAAATGAATGTAAGACACTGTATTGCAGAGTATGCAAAATTTGCATTCATCGCTACCAGTGTGAGTGTGCCGAATATGTGGTGAGGAATACCTTGTGTAAGCATGTGCACTTGGTAAGAATGTATGAGGAGCGAATGGGTACTAACTCTGTTTTAGATAAAGCTGCCAACTCTTTGGAAGAAATTTCAAATATCAAAACACAGCATGAACAGAAAATTAATGAGGTTATCAGAGAGAAGGTAGAAGAGACAAATCATGCAAAGGATGGGGTTCAGGCACAAAGCAAACGAAGCCTTCAATGGGAAAACTTACACACTGAGTTTATGAAGGACATCCAAGGAACTGTGCGTAAATTTCAAGAGAAGATAAATAAAACTACACAGAAGTGAAAAATGGAGAAACAGGAGTATTTTCCTTCCAAAAAAACCCAAAAGTGAAAATATAAAACTATCCAGCAATGTTTATAATCCTATATAATCCCACAATATACCTATTTTATTATTTGTGTCTTGGTGTTATATCTGTATTGAATTTTTATTTTAGCTTTATTAGGATTAGTTTATTCGTAAAAATTTGAAAATTGTTTAAAATAATTTATAAATTAAATAAAAAATGAACTAAATATGGGACATTAACATATTTAAGATTATTATAAGTTTATTTTTGTTAAATATATCCATGGTAGAATTATTTGTGACAATATTTATATATAATATATAAGTTAATCTTTTTGAATACTGCCTATAATATTAACCAAGATATGTTTTAAATTTTGAGAACGGGATGTACTGGGACCTAGGCGAGGTTTAGAGGGGTTTTACCTCCGCCATTGCACCAAATGGACGCCCCTCCTTTGATTTCCCGAATTTTTAATAAAGCCAAGTATTTTTAAATCTCAGTATCTGGTGTTTTATTTGGGTTTACGACTGATGCCATTCCCCCGTCACACATGAGTGTCAAATTTTATTCAGTATTTAGTGAATATATTCACCCATTTTAAAAATAAACATTTATAAATAGGTATGATGTTTGGTGATGGAATGGAAAACGTCTGCCTTTTAAAAATTATTTTTTCTTTTGACATACCTATAATTATCATAGAAAATTTGGTTCTGTCAATAATGACATTAAAATCTAAGACAAACATTTTTTATTCTAGCCCAACATTTTTCATGCAATAAAAATAATATAAATATATAATATTTAAATACAAATAATAATTCAATACAAATATAAAGAATAATTAAATACACATTATCACAATTAGAATTCTGGATATAGGTATACCTACATTTTTATTCGGATTCTCTACAAGTCTACATAACATTTTAGGCCTAAATTATTAAATTATATTTTACTTCTCTATTAATTTCAATTCCAATTATGGTACATTACACTTTTAAATGAAAAAAAAAAATATATATATATATATATATATATATATATATATATATATATATATATATATATATATATATATATATATATATATATATATATATATATATATATAAAAAAGAGGAAAGGGTAGTCGTATTTGACTAGTTTTAAAGAAAAATCTGAAACCAGAGTTTTGGAAATGTATCAATATAAAGGCCATTTAAGTAATTAACTTTATTGAAAAGTCGACTTTCGGAAACTTTCCGTCGTTTAAACCTAAAAATAGAAAATTTGATTCTTGTTAGAGAAACCAACAAAAATAATTCTCTTTTTACAAAGTTCTTACCATATGGAGTTGAAAACATAAACAGGTTAATAGCAATGAAAACAAAACTTCATTCAATTCCTTTTAAACTAATTGACTTTAACTTAGTTTTTAGCACTGGATCGTTTATAAACGGTGGCAACGACCCAATATATATATATATATATATATATATATATATATATATATATATATATATATATATATATATATATAAGGGTTTCACGTTGAGTGTCCTATTAAAATTTTGGGGGAACCAAAAGTTTTAATCTGTGGACGCGGCCATAACAGGTAATAAGCTACATTTTAAAAAATTTTGCAAGTGCACCAGGCTTTACCGAACAACGCAAATTACCATTTTAAATGGAACACCCTGTTTTTACTTCATATTCAGATTCTACGCAAAATTTAAGTAAGTTTTATTAACATTTTCCTGTACCATTCTCAACCGTTTTGAATATAATTAATCATTATTTTTTGTATATCACCATTAAAAAGTTTAATATTTACTGCCTAATGAACGGATAATCGACATTTTGGGGTTAGACAATGCATGTATTTGAAAGATCTACATGCTATTATAGCAATATATAATACAGGGTGTCTCAAAAAATTTGCATTTTTACCGAAATTTAATATTGGTGAAAACTCTTTTTTTTTTAAATACAACATACTGTATTTTATCCCATTTTTGAATAGACCAATTATTTACCTACAAAATGTCCATACATCTTTCTATATCCATCTGCCACCGTTTTTTAAATATAAGCAAATTTTATTTTTTTAACCATTTATTCCTTATTAATCAAACAAAATAAATAATTTTTACCTTATATGTCAAATTGTTGTCACAGCAATTTAAAATACAAACTTCCATGGCCTACCTAGGTAAATTATAAATTAAGCTGGTGGTTTACTGTAGATAGTATTTAAAAACAGGGAAAAAATTAAACTTCGTTTGTAGTAAAAAAAGGGTGGCAGATGGGTATAGAAACATGTATGGACAATTTGTAGGTAAATTATTGGTCTATTTAAAAAAAGGATAAAATACGGTATGTTGTATTTAAAAAAATTGAGTTTTATTCATTATTTAATATTGGTAAAAACGCAATTTTTTTGGGACATCCTGTAGGATATATTGCTATAATAGCCTGTAGATCTTTTAAATACATGCAATGTCTAACCCCATAAAAA
Organism: Listronotus oregonensis; assembly: GCA_019359885.1. NCBI lineage: Eukaryota > Metazoa > Arthropoda > Insecta > Coleoptera > Curculionidae > Listronotus > Listronotus oregonensis. Next base: position 8,874 of record JAHBCN010013995.1, read on the forward strand.
AATTCTAGTATCCAGCTCGCTTAGGCACGTAAATATTAAACCTTTTTAACATGATGATTTTTCTTTAAAAAAATACTGATTAATTATTTTCTTTAAAACGGTAAGAGATAGGTATAGGAAGATGTTCATAAAACTTACTTAGAATTTGGTGTAGAATCCGAATATGCAATAAAAAACATGGTGTTCCATTTAAAATTACAATGTTCCTGTTTCGTTAGATCGGCAAGCGCTGCACTTAAAAATATTTTTAAAATGTAGCTATACCTGTTACGTTAAATTTAAAAAACTTAATTTTTTGGTTCCCCAACGGACCGTCCGTGAATCACCGTATATATATATATATATATATATATATATATATATATATATATATATATATATATATATATATATATATATATATATATATATAATATATATAATATATATATATATATATATATATATATATATATATATATATATATATATATATATATATATATATATATATATATATATATATATATATATATATATATATATATATATATATATATATATATATTTTTTTTTTTTTTAAATTTTTTTTATGTTTTTAAATTTAAACATTCAGTAGAATTAAATTACAATATAAAAAATATCTTTATTCTACAATTCAAAATATCTTAATTTTTACTAACATAAAGCCCGCCAAAATTTGAATTAGGACGCGCCCACGCCAATCACAACAACGCCGGGTTGTGCTTTTTACTGTATCTCCTAAATAATACTCTATTCGCGCTAATTCTTTGGCAACAAGTTTTTCATTTGTTTCTCTAAATGTAATGATAGTGCAACTATATTAAGTTATATGTCACACTACATTAAATAAATTTCCATTGTAATGCTAAGGCCCACCCCCCCCCCCCTTGAAAGCCCAATTCCCTTTGGGCAACTTTGGGGGAAAGCAATTTTTATTTTTTTAAAAAAAATCTTCACTTGTTGCCAAGGCCCAGTTGTATAGGTTAGGATAACCTGAAAATGAGAAAATTTTTGGGTTTCACAAAAGATAATCGGTTTAGGAATGTTTAACAGAACGTTATGTCGTGTTATTACATTGGTTTTAATAGGCAACCTGTCAAAATCTGACATTTTGTTAAACATTCAGTATAATCATGCTTTCTGCAACCGGGTGATTAATCTTCCGGATTTCAAAACAGAGGGTGTAGCAAAGAAATAACTTCAAATTGTGGGTTATAACCTAGGGTAATCCATAACTCTGGATGGGTATGGGTAAGTTAACTCACAATCCTCAGGTTAATAAATAAAAATGGAGGTTCGAAATATTTGAGGATGTACTATTCCATGAGAAGACGATTTATGTTAATATAAATATAATAGAAAATTCAAGTAGAGGCCGATTTTTTGTAATCGTATGGATATCATGGAAGTTTGGGTATACTAGGAGTTTATAAATGGGTTTAGAATTTCGAAAGCCTCCGTGGATGTACTTCTCAATTGGCGTAAATCTTCAAAGAAATACCAACCAATAAGAACTACTTTTAAGAGAAAATTAAAAACATTCATATTTTTAATTTTCTAAAAGCGTAGTTCATAAGCTTGGGGAAAGCGATTTACGAATTACGAATTCGCAAAATTTTTTTCCCCGGTTTTTTGGTATTTCATAGGTGCGACTGCGAATATTTTAGGGATTTAGTGCTGGAACTGTTGGCAAATGCAAGATGGAAGTATTGACGTCGTCACAGTATAGAAAAAAAAACCTCGGGCTTTATTGCGTTTTAATTAATTTCCCCCTTTTTTAAAATTTTTGTGTTATTTATAATTTTAATTTTTTTTTTAAAATATTGTATCTTATGCTGGTTTTCTCTTGGGGTTGTTTTAATAAACATTTATAAAAGGTTTGGTCGTCAGTGAATAATAAGGATCAAGTTGAAAATTTTTACTGGTGAAGAAGGGCTATTGTTTTTGACCTTCATAATTGCATCTTTTAAGGTGGATTTATTAAAACAAACAACAACAAAAAAAAAATATACTTTATTCCCATAAAGTCTTTATACAGGCAAATAACATAAAATAAAAATAAGAAATTACATTAAAGATCACAACTTATTTTAACCTTTGAGCATATACTTATAGAGGAAGCCTTGCTACTAGAAAGCAAGCGAGAGCGACAGAAGAATTACAGTATAATCTTTCCCTCTCGCTTTACGTGCTCATTGGTCGGTGAAAGGGATATATCCCACTCGTCGTGCTGATTCGTCAGCCATTTTCGACCAATTGCAATGCTATTGAACCGGAACTTAATCTTTGAGCAACGCCAAAATCAAACGAGTATCTATATCAATACGATTTGGTCTTCAATTTTTGCGGAATTGCAAAATCTTAAATCAAAGTAAATTTTTTCCCGCTTACATTTCAAATATTACGAAACGCAAAAAAGTGACATTAATTTTGAAGAACGGGACATATTTTAAGTCGACCAATAAGAATCCGTCAATTTTCCCGCCCCCTAGATTTTAAATATTGCGAATCGCAAAAAGCTTAAGAATAGAGAGCTCCTACAATTGACACATTTGAAATCGACCAATCAGAACAAGTTTCGCAAATCGCATTTCGCAAGCATATGAACTACGCTTTAGGAATCATGCTTCAAAAAATAAAAATTGCAGGTTATTGAGGTTATGTTAAACAAATTCCTCCTTTACTTCTAGGAGAAGTTAGGAATATTTTAATAACCTTATGACCGAACCCCAGAGGTATACAACTGTACAAACAGAACTATGGATAAACCTTAGGATTAATCCAAGAATAAAACCTAAGATTAATTCAAAGATTAATCGTGATATTAACCTCAACCTATACAACTGGCCCTAATTTAAGAAAAGCAACTTAGTTTTCTACAAACATTTTTTTGTCAACTTTTAGTTGTTAATTTTGGTGTAAACGCGCCTTTAAATGTCAAGTAACATCTCATTCTTCTGTTTTTGCACTTGATCGCTAGCAAACTAGATTTATTTACCTTCTAGAGGCAGCCCTATCGCTCAGCAGTGCAAACCACAAAATACGAAAGGAAAACACAACAAACTAGCGTGCGAGAGAAAGGAAAATCGCTCCAATGTGCTGATTGGTCGGTGGGCGGTATGTACTCTGCCCACCATTCAGCATACAGAGCGAGATATATACCTTACCCATCGACCCTAAAAGGTATATGCTCGAAGATATTTACTTCTTTTTCTTCTAAAATACGGACGGACGGTAGCATCGCACGAATAGGATTTTTAAATTAACTACGTAGTTTTAAATAGGACTGCGATTACCGATCGTCATCGGACTTCTCTGGACTCTGTACGTATAGCACGCAAAAATTCAAGTTTGTAAATTGACAGTTGGTCGTACCCAAGAGTAGTAATTGGGTCGCACCTACCAGGATTTGGTAATTGTCTCGAAGGTTGCCTCCTCTCCGATTTTGACTAAATTTGGTAAACGGGGTTTTTTTGGGGCGCTGATTATGAATTTGAAAAAATATTTTTTGGCAACGTTTCGTTTTCGAGATATTCATCATCAAAGTTAACAATCGAACTAACCTTATTTTCACTATATTCCCCCTGCTTTTAGTACACAATTCTTGATTTTTACACTAAAGAGGAACACAATGTTTTATAAACACCTTTTAAAACCTTGTATTTTTATTTATTTTACACCTTTTTTCCATTAAATTGCAAACTTTCAAGTTCAAAGGCAGCGGCCATTTTTGCTTAAAAAGGCCTAGTGTATACCTGGTTGCGGCCACGTTGCGGCGTGTGAAAGTGGTTGTTTGCAATTAAATGGAAAAAAGGTGTAACACATATACTTATAAACCAATATACTGATAACGTCTCATAAGCTGTGTAATGATATTTTGAAGCCAACAAAGAGAGATAGCACTACCAAACATAATATAAATTTTCCATAAATTTATTTCACGATGGAGAGCTTCCAACTGCGCATGAGTGAAATTCTAACATCCTATTGGCTGGTCATCACAACGGTTATCGATCGTCTAAACTTTCACCAATCCAAAAAGTGCTCTTAAAGCATGCGCAGATATGCTGACTCCATCTTGAAATGGACATATACGTTTTTACATGGGACGTCGAATATGCCTTTCTCTCTTTCTTGGCTTCAATTATATGTCAATGTAAGCAGTATATTGGTTTATAAGTATATGGTGTAACATAAATATAAAAGCATGTTTTTAAAATATTGTGTGCCACTTTACGGTCAAGTTCAAACCATACCCTCCGCTACACCAGCGCCTCTTTATTTAATGCTTTTCTGTGGACACTTTTTGAGCCAAAATCCATAAGAGATGGTGCTCCTTACCTGTACCCTCTATATTTTATTAGAAGTGTTCTCAATGATCAAGGAGTATATATGTCGCAGCCAACTAGCTTAATTAGCCGTTTAATCAACAGCCTAGCCTCTTTACTAAACAGCGCCGTTCAACTAACGCCCTAAATGATATTCAGCTAATTGATCAAACCGCTAGGCGAATGACTTGGATCGATGACGTTTCATCACTTGCCTAGCCTGTTCATTTCAATATAGTTCCACTTTCTGCCACCTAGCGCCGAAAATCTCCAAACTGTCAATGAATATGGCGTCGACAAACAACTTTAATGATGTTTTCCAAAGTTTAATGGAAAATAGAACAATGGAAGAGAGTAGTGAAAATAATAATGTGAATTTAGCTGTGAGTGACTTAAACAAATTAATTTTTAAAACGAATTTCTATAGAAAACTTGTTGACCAAAACTAACCACATTTGATCTCATGATTTTCAAAGAACAGTTATATGTTACATTTTAAGTTTATTTAATAAAGAATTTCTTATGTCAGATGTTCCATCTTTTTTATTTCTGTCACATGGTCACTACATCGTACGATTGGCCTAAGCATTAGCCAGGCAGTTTATTAAATGCTGTAACAAAGGTTACGGCTGAATATCATTTAGGCCGTTAGTTGAACGGCGCTGTTTAGTAAAGAGGCTAGGCTGTTGATTAAACGGCTAATTAAGCTAGTTGGCTGCGACATATGTCTTTTTGGAAGTGTTCAGTAGTTTGCAGATGTTTATACGTCGTTGGTTGACATGCATCAATAGACTATTTGACTGACTTTAAAAACTCGTTTTAAATTATTCTTTGGTACCTAACAAACACAATACATTTTATATTTCTGGGAAATCTGCTGTATTTTCAATGCCGTCGACATATGTTTCGCGTGACGTCATATGCAAGTAAGCAAGTTAACAACAAGTGCATCTACAGTGAATTTTGTTAATAATTTCTCAATTTATTGGCTAAAATGGTATATAAATGGTGTGTAGTGCCACAATGTACCAATACTTCTCTGAAAACACCACAAAAACTGTTTATATCTGTCCCAACAAATAATCCTAAAAGGCGAAAAAAGTGGTTGCGATTATTTGTTTTTTTTTATCTAAAAATTAATAGTAGATTTAAGGATTATGGTACAGGCATGATAATAGATGGTAAAAAGAAGTATAATTGTAGTATGTCTACTATAGTTATAGTACGGTTGTTAACCCTGCGACGAACGAGGATGTCAAGAATGATACGCACAAACGATATGAACAAAGCTGCACTGCTGCGTCAGCTCAGCGGGTCCAAATAGCATTTTTTTTACCCAAAAAAATCGTGAAAAATCGGTTTTTTCAACTCGAAAACTATTGATTTTAGGAAAAAATAAAACTACGTACTTTTTTTAATTAATTTTTTTGTAGCCCTGAAAAAATTCGTAAAATTCGGTTTTTTGATTAAAACTCAAAAAGTACTGCATTAAGACAAAAAGGTAATATAACCTAAACTAAAGGTCTTATAAAAATACATACTTTATGTCTTATAAAATTTCTTGTAGCTTCTAAAGTTTTTGAGATATTGACGTTTTAAATTTTAAAAATAAGCATTAATATCTCAAAATCTAAAAAATGTTCGAGTGCATAGATTCTATAAATTCGTTTTAAATATTTCTTTTATTTGATTGCAGCCCTTGGTAAATATTTATACAGTGTTATCTTCATATAACGAGCTTTTTGTAATTAAGATTAGCATCTGAAAGTAATTAGGGTAAATCGGACCTTTTGGTCAGTTTAGATCGAGTTTTCAACTAAAATTGGCTCCATTTTAATAAAATCGGATGTATGGAAGCTACTTTTTAGTTCAAAGGTCCTTAATAATATTAAAACAGAGATAAACAATTCGGTGTAATAGGTTTTAATTGTTAGTTTTGTTAATAGTGTATAAAAATTTACCAAATGAGTGCCAATCATTTGCAGCGGCAAATACTAAGCTTTTTTGGAGGTAAGAAGCCTTTTTTTATTTATTAAAATAAAATTTGTTCACTTATAGCAACTTAATGGGGGAAAGAGGGTGCAGTTTGAAACTTTTTTATTTATAACTCTGCTTCGTTTTTTTGCTAATAAGCTTCTTGTATTAGTACGAGTATAAATATTTTAGAATTCAATTTACAATGATTCAATAGACAATTAGAATGCTGCCGGTACTCCTTCCGGCCCCGGTCTAATATGAGGAACCCCTGTGGCTTACGCTTGGGCTGGTGTTTGTTAGAAAGGTTTTAAGTAATTTTTTTTTTAAATAGGAATTGTATTTTTTTATAATATATTTTAATTTTCGACAATTAATGCCTAGGTTTGAGTAAAAATATAAAAAGATATTTACAAGTTTTATTTATTTATGGGCCCGTAAGACAAAATTACATTTTTGTTTAGCAATCGTCAATTCTTTTAAACTAACCTTATAAAAATACTTAAAACAATTAAAAAAAAATTACAAGTACAACAATAAAATATAGAAATATTACACCAATTAAAATAATAAAATAAACAGAAGTTAAAAATTTATAATTAAACAATAATGCTTATTAAAAATACACCACAGTGCCAGACTATGTTAAGTAAATTATATATATATATATATATATATATATATATATATATATATATATATATATATATATATATATATATATATATATATATATATATATATATATATATATATATATATATATATATATATATATATATATATATATATATATATATATATAAATTATATAACCTCGATTTTTCTACGAGAAATGAAACGGGTTGGAAAAAAACTTTTAGCACCGTCATATGTTGGTCTGTGGGAAGCATATTTTAAAACTATTTTGAAATATACAGGGTGACCCAAAAAAGAAGTGCTTATCAAAGTTATATTTTTTCTAATGGAACACCCCATATTTTTTTTTATTTTTTAGATACTATAGACCAAATAAAGGTGAGTTATTGTTATAATTTACATACCTAAAACTGACCGTTTCTGAGAAATTTAGAGAAATTAAAAAATACAGACCATATTTTAAAAATTGTTTACACCCTGTAAGATATAAGGAGCTGCTCGTAATTAAATTTACTGCTTAGCTTAAGGGTTTAAGTTAACTATTACATAAAAGTTTTACCTCAATATTATACAGAGTGGTGAAAAAAATGCCTCAAAGTTTGGACATACATTTTATTAAATAACTTCCTAAAGTTAAATGGAACACCCTATATTTAGTGGCCTATTTTGACGCAGAACTAGATTTCCTTTAAAACTATATTAGGGTTTCCTATACCTATCTCTTCTGCTTTTTATGCAAAAGACGTTTTTATATTTGACTTATGAATAATTTCTTTATCTTAAAAATGGAACACTCTGAACTCTATAGGATGACGCCTGTTAGAATACCTTTGGGCATATACTTTTGATGCAAATAAACATATTTCTTAACACTCACCGATTACCAAAATCATTTCATCTTCCTTATTTTAACTAATTAAAATGTAACAATCATTCAAAACGATTATAATTTTAAACTACTCGTAGCTTAATTAATGATAATCGTTTGATTAGCAAATGTCACTGTCAAATATTTTTGTTTGCAAATAATAATTAACGTCATCTAGGTCAAAGCCTACTATTATTGAAAAAATATAAATATAATCGTACCTTTGGTGATAGTCATATTGAAATGTATGTTTTTATTAACCTCATTATAACATTATTTTGGGATTTACTTTACCATAAAATCCTATACATTTGCTAAGAAACAAGGGCATTTTAACATATTTCGTTCCAACAATAATTAAGATAGGTGTACCTTTTACTATATTTTGATTCTTATTTTAAAGAATGCTTTAATATTTTTAAAATGCCAATAAATTGGAGTTTTTACTTTTGCCTGCATTTTGCTTCAGATACATCTTATTTTAAAAATTTAAACTTGTGCTTTTAGCGAATCTACGTGGCCCTTAATAAAAAGGTTTTTTAATTACAGTACAGGGTGTTCCATTTTTAAGATAAAGAAAGTATTCATAAGTCAAATATAAAAACGTCTTTTGCATAAAAAGTAATAGAGATAGGTATAGGAAACCCCAATATAGTTTTAAAGGGAATCTAGTTCTGCGTCAAAATAGGCCACTAAATATAGGGTGTTCCATTTAACTTTAGGAAGTTATTTAATAAAATGTATGTCCAAACTTTGAGGGAATTTTTTTACCACTCTGTATAATATTGAGGTAAACTTTTATTTAATAGTTAACTTAAACCCTTAAGCTAAGAGTAAATTTAATTACGAGCAGCTCCTTATATCTTACAGGGTGTAAACAATTTTAAAATATGGTCTGTATTTTTAATTTCTCTAAATTTCTCAGAAACGGTCAGTTTTAGGTATGGAATTATAACAATAACTCACCTTTATTTGGTCTATAGTATCTAAAAATAAAAAAATATATATATTTAATATATATAATATATATATATATATATATATATATATATATATATATATATATATATATATATATATATATATATATATATATATATATATATATATATATATATATATATATATATATATATATATATATATATATATATATATATATATATATATATATATATATATATATATATATATATATATATATATATATATATATATATATCATGATCATTGCCCCAACGGAAAATATTTATCGTTGAGTAAAAGCCGCTTCGTTTACTTTGTGGTGATAAAAATATTATCTGACTGAACATCACTCTTTATTTAAAAATGTAGTTATTGGTCTAACAAGTTAAAAAACTAAAAACAAGTTAAAAAAAAAAAAAAAAAAAAAAAAAAAAAAAAAAAAAAAAAAAAAAAAAAAAAAAAAAAAAATATATATATATATATATATATATATATATATATATATATATATATATATATATATATATATATATATATATATTATATATATATATATATATATATATATATATATATATATATATATATATATATATATATATATATATATATATATATATATAATATATATATATATATATATATATATATAATATATATATATATATATCGCGATCATTGCCCCAACGGAAAATATTTATCGTTGAGTAAAAGCCTTCGTTTACTTTGTGGTGATAAAAATTAGCTGACTGAACATCACTCTTTATTTAAAAATGTAGTTATTGGTCTAACAAGTTAAAAAAACTAAAAACAAGTTATGTATATTGGTAGTAAAACATAATGTTTTTGTATTTTCCCGCTTATATTTTTAATTATAAAGATATATAGTACTTTAACAGACCACAAGAGGGAGTATTCGGCTATTCTAACCACGGATTCTAGAGGTGAGGATAGCCCACTCTTGCTGTAAATCAAGAAGGCGTTGTGTTCCAAAGAGCCGTTTTTAAACTTCACTTTATATATTGCGGTCAAGGTCATTGGTTCTCATTGGTTCCCTGAGCTACACCAGCGCCTCCTAGCGAGGGCCACTTTTTGAGCAAAACAGTCATAAGAGAGGGTGATCCTTACCTATACAATCCATAATTCTAACGTTGAAAACAAGCTTGCTTTTGAAGGTTCCCGCTTAACGCCTGTAGATGTCCCTAGTTCGTTAAACAAATCCTATTATAAAAAGCATATGGTTCATTGTCGCCTGCTCTATACAGTAAACTGTTTTCGAGCCGGTGTTTTGGGTTATAACATCGTAAAAGTTGGTACCTTTGATAAAGTTTTTGTCTTTTAAATTTAAATCGAAAAAGCCCGGTTTTCAGTGCCGCCAATTTTTGATTTAAATGTAATATATAGTTTAAAACCAGTTTATCGCGGGTAGTTTAGTTTCCGGACCGAGTGATTAGGTGTGAAAACAGAAAACAAAGTTTTGTTTACAATGCCGGAAAGGTTTAAAGTGTCTCGAGCCGAAGAACCGAAACAATATAATAGTTTTAGTGATCCGCACGACGAATCAAACAATTATAGTTTTAGTGACCCGACTGAAGAACAGCGAATAACAGAAAAACTTTTGCCACAAAACAACTTGAGTACATCAGGTAAAATTGAGTGTTACAAAAAGTCCTTTGGTACTTTGCGACAATAGGGTAGGATTTAATGAAAGTGTATATCTACCTGCATAATTGAAGGGATAATATCCCTCGCCCTTTAAAGAGCGAACAGCGAAATAAAAAAGGGTTGGCCGCCTTTTCTTGTCGGGAGTTATTTTTAAATACACTTTTATGTTCTATTGAATTGTTTTGATCATTTTAACGACGGAAACTGGATCGCAACTGTTTTAACGCTTTTGTTTATAAAACTAATAAAACGCCTACTAATAGTAAAAATGTTTAAATAACAATTATTTATTACTTGCACCTGATAAATCGATGCGATGTTTATTCGCTGATATTTTAATTGTTTGTAAATTCAACAGTGAAATAGTATATTTTTTAAAGATCGTCAGTATGGATTTCATAAAACTGTATTGGTCAAGGTTATTTATGATTAAAAATTACTTTATTTTTGAGACCATAATTAATAGATTATCAAACAATCCAGCAGCCACAACTGTGTATGACTTTTATAAATACCATTTGTTTACTCACTCCGATTTTTATCAGTCATATGTCTGGACTTCCGTTACTGCAGATCGATCCAATAAAAATTGCAATTGTTGTTAATAGAAAACAAAATAAAAAAACATATTGCGATTTTTGATCATAATTTAAAAACCATAAGAGACGGCGAAAATTGAAAAAAAGATCCTTGAAGAGCAGAAAATTGCCGATAAAAAAGTCCCAACTCTCGAAGTTCTATCGCCATTATTTATAATTTCAATTTAACGCTGAAAATGGGCCTCTGCCCGACATTTTTGGTTGCGCGCTCGGCGTCAAAACCGAGTACGTCACACTAAATAATTTTTTTAGGGTATTAAATATTAATTGAAATCTTTTAAAATAATATGGTGTAATCAGAAAACTTCAAAGAATTTATTTCCGCTGAAAAGTTAACTTAAAGTTAGTTTTTCAACAAGTTAAACAATTGTCAATTAACAATTTTTTTTACGATTTTTTAAAAATTTTTCGTTGCAAAGAAAAACGTTTCCAACTTCAGGTACATGTTTGTTATTAAGAAATAATCGAGGAAATAATGTACAAGGTCTTTGATTATATTTTCGTGGCTTCTGGAGCCTTTATTTTTCAAGACAGAAAAAAATGTTTTATATAAAAATTGTAGGTTTTTTTCATGTTATCCTTTGAAATTATTAGTAGAAAAATATTGCAATTTAAAAAAATGAAAAAATATAGGCAACTAAATGTCAAAAATATTTGCCAGGACAACATTTGTATGGGACCTATACGAGCTTACAGAGAAATGCCCAAATACATTTTTAAAAAATCATAGTATCAAGAAAGCTATGAAAACAATAAAATTGTTTTAATAAATTTGACGTATTAATAATGTAAAAAGTTGAAGTTTATTATTTTAACTATTAAAAGTAGTTTGTATTGCTTTTTTGTTGGTGGGCTATTCAGAAGAATAAAATGTCGCTATTATGCATGTTTTTTATGGTAACAATAATAATTTGACGACAGAAAAAAGGGACTATTACTTATTATATTCTTAACAACGGGTACCATCTATAGATACTATTAAATACATAGTAAGGAAGTTTATTTAACGAAAAAGCTTTAAAATGAAAAAAGGGACTGCAGCACGAAATGAAAACAAAGTTTTGGATATCCTCGTTTTTTTCAGGATAATTATTATACTTTTTCTATTGGACTAGCACTAACTATTTTTAATAATTTTAGAAAATCCTGACATATCAATCTCGAATGCGGCATCTGAACTTAATAAAACAGATATTTTAAAATTTAGGTAATTGTCTAGAAAGTGGCCGCAACTCCGATTTGGGCGCTGATCACGAATCTGAAAAAATATTTGGCGGAAACGTTTCGTTTTCGAGATATCCATCATCAAACTTGAAAGTCAAACTAACCTCATTTACATTATATTCCCCTTTCTTTTTTGTAGACAATTCTTGATTTTTGCACTAAAGTGTCACACAATATTTTATAAACACCTTTTAAAAACTTTTTTTTGTTTATTTTACACCATTTTCTTCATTAAATTGCCAAGTATCACTTTCAAACGGGGCGGCCATGTTGTATATATTGTATACCTGGTTGCAGCGTTTGATAGTGAATTTTTACAATTAAATTAAAAATAGGTATAAAATAAATATAAAAACAAGTTTTTAAAGGTGTTTATTAACTATTGTGTTCCAATTTAGTGTAAAAATCAAGAATTCTGTACAAAAAGAAGGAGGAATAGTGTAAATGAGGTTAGTTTGATTTTCAACTTTGATGATGGATATCTTGAAAACGAAACGTTTCCGCCGAAAAAAAAAATATTTAGAAAAAAATTTACTTGTTAGTAACTAATTTTTTAAATTCAATTTCCAAGTTTTTTAACTGCAATTTTTAATTTTATTGTTCGCATAGCAATTTATTTTTCGTGTAAAATATAAAAAATTAAATTGTGTTTTATTCAAGAGAAAATAAAGTACTTACTTCATCAGGTATAAAAAATCAATGTGACTTTTAAGATAGAGAAAACTACATCAACAAAAAAACCTTAAACATAATCAAAACCTGATTAAACACACAAATAACTCCCAAACAAGAAATATTTCAAAAATCTAGAACGCGGATTTAGCGAATTCATTGTTTAGGTACCAACTCGATACTAAACCCTTCAATTTTACGTTCACATGACATCCCGTCTGGGTAGTTGTATAACAATTGCCCAGTTGAGTCAAACATATTTTAATTAAAAAAAAATACACTTTTTTAAGTTGTTTATAAATTTATTTTTATCGAACTCGACAAAAAACTACGTTCTCCAATGTTCGTGAATGGCTTTTTTACATTTTAAGGCTGACCGGTCGAACGCAGCTATATCAAAAAAAATCTTCGAGCATATACTTTTTAGAGGCAGCCTTGCCGCTTGATAGAAAGAGGATCTCTCAAGGATCTTTTTTGCAATTTCCGCTATCTCTTATAATTTTTGAGTCATCATCAAAAACAAAGTGCCTTTTTTTAATTTCGTTTTTTGTTAATAACAATTGCAATTTTTATTGGTAGAAAAAATCCTCAATCCTCAGATTTGCATTCCGCGTCGAATGAGCTATCAAAACACACTTCTCGACTAGACTATAACTGTACTTCAAAATTACGCACAAAATTAAGCAATTTTTTTTCTGAATATTTTTGTAAAAAAATGGAAAAAAAAATTCTAAGAAAAAAGCAATGCAAATTAAAACAGATAAATTTATTTATTGATTTAAAAGCTTTTAAAGTATTTACAAAACTGTTATTATTCAATTTACAACACAAAGATGTAACATTTCGTTTTATTGCATTTATATTAGCATTTATTAATTTTATGGGCAATACTTGGTTAGAATGATTAAAGCCTGAATAAAAGAATTAAACACTATTTAGCAACGCACTGCCCACTATGTAATGTAATGTCAACAGAATACTAGTTACATTTTTTACAAACTATTAGTCCAATCATTATAGAAAAAAAAGGGCATTTTTGTTATTTATGTTAACAGATATCAAACCTACTTCAGAATAACCTGTAGATTACTAAAATAAAAAAAACCAATCAATTTTTTTTTGGAATTTTTAAACAATAATTATTTAAAAGGGCCTTTTTTTGTTTTTTTAAATATAAAAAAAGTATTTTTTATATATTTTTTCATAAAAAATTTCAAAAAGGGGAAAAGCCCCGGGAAAAAAAACGTTAAAAAAGAAAAAAAAGATTCCCTTTAAATTTTTAATATTGGGGTGATTTTTGGGAAATGATAGTCAATAAGATATTTGGTGCCGAAAGATAAAATTTTGCATTAATAGTTTTTTTTCAATCCTTTTCAAACAAATTTGGCTTCCTTTAAATTTTCCTTTTTTTAAATTGAGCAAAATTCACTTTTTTTTTTAAAAAGAAAGGGGCCCGGCGGGGCTTTTAGTTTCGTCTCGGGCGCGAATTTTCCTCGACCCCTAGGTTCCAAGCATTTTTAAAAAGTTCTTTAAACTTATATGAAAATGTGAGATATACAATTTGCCTTAACTTTAAAAAGCCGTTTTAAAAAATTTAAAAAAGGGCCATTTGCCTATTCACGGGACTTGAAAGATAAGGGCCCCAATTTGTTTA
>JAHBCN010013996.1:0-23643 GCA_019359885.1 Listronotus oregonensis
ACACAGCAACGAAAAAGAAAAAGCGCTGGGTTTTTTAGGTTTAAACCAATTTAAATAGAATTATTTTAAAAATAAATTTAGAGGGAATAGAAATATTTTATTACCGAACAATGTGGCCTTTGGGAGTAAAATAGTTAAACTTGTTGACAATCAAAAATTTACTGAAGTATTTTTTTTGAATTCAAAGTATACTATTAAATAAAAATTTTTTAACTGGGTAAAACTACTATATTTTATAGTAAAAGGGTGGTAAACAATTTTAAGTGGGTTTTTAAGGAACTTTGAAAATAAAATTTTGTGGCCCCCCAAACATAAAAGTAAAGGGTCTGGCTGAAGGGTAGCGGCTTTCTACCAACCCTTAAATAAAAAAAATATTATTAACATTCGGTAATTTTGTTATTTATAAAAATTGCTGCATGACCCTAAATTTTACAAGCAGCAGTTAATATAATTAAAAAGTAAAAGGATATATAGGGTAAGTTAAAAGTAAAAAACCCTTTTTAAGATAAATAAGTTATGCCTCGTATTAAAGTTTTTTTTTTTTTTTTTTTTAAAAATTTTAAATGATTTTTTATACTTTTTTTTGTTACCCTGGTCCAATATTTTTTTAAACTAACTAAAACCAAATTTTTAAAAATTATTTTTTAAAGTTTTTGTATTTTTTTTGACTGTATTAACTAACGTTATTTTTTGTTTTAAACAATAAGAATTTTCAAATTTTTTTTAACAAATTATATAACTTAATTAATAAAAGGTTTAAAAAAAAAAACCTTAAGCTATTTTAAAAAAGAAATAACTTAAAATAATTTATTATGTATTTAGAAATAATCCAATATTTCTCAAAAAAAATATAAATTTAAGACTTGGTATTTAATCATGGGTTTTTTATTTTAAATTATTTTTTTACTTTTTGTAATTTTCTTTTCTACAGTTAAACTATTTTTTCCCCATAATCTGCGGGGAAAAAAAATCTTCTCCGCACTAGTGCAAAAAAGTAAATTCTTTTAGTTTTGGCATAAATTAGTATCTAATTATAAAATAATGCAAAATTTTTGCTTATAATTTATATATTTGAAGAAATTAAATTTTGCTGTAATTTTGCCGTTTTTTTTATAACATTTATTAAATAAAAAAAAAAAATTATAAAGCTGAAAGAGTACTTTTGATCAGTTATACATATATTTTTTTACCCCAGTATATTTTTGGATTTTTAAGAAAAGTGATATTATAGTTTTAAATGATGTACCAACCTTTTTTAGGAAAAAAAATCGAAGAAAATAAAAGTAAAAAGTTTACTATTTGTTGCACATTTAATGCATCACACTGTATATACCCAAAATATACGTCAACCAACTAATTGTTTATGTATCTATTAAAAATTAATTTTCTGTCACGCATTTTTTAAACTAAATTGGAGACACCTTTTCAGTGGATTCCGACGACGATTTACCAGAATCGATTATCGAAGCAGCAGAAATAGCAAGTATAGATCTCCTGTCCATGAAATCTTGTTACAGGTACGAAAAAAAAATTGTTATGTTTGAGAGCTGGTGTCAAAGTGAGGGTGTGAAGTCTTTTAAAGAAAATATTTTTCTGGCCTATTTCTCTTATTTATCATAAACATGTAAACCCAATACATTATGGTCTAGATACTCTATATTAAAATGTATCATTAAGTTACGAAAGAACATAGATTTAAGCAAGTTTTTCAAGGTGACGGCCTACCTTTTAAAACAAAGAGTTTGTTTAGATCCAAAAAGGCTAAAGTCTTTTTAAAAAAAGGAATATCGAAATTCATGAATGAAGGGCCAGATGATACTTATTTACATATAAAAGTGGCTACGATTTTTTGGCTTAGCGGGCGCTTGTCGTAGAGAGGAGTTAACAAAAATATGTCTGGACCATATTGAAGACAAAGGAAATTTTGTATTAACACATCCCAGACTCAAAATATCACAGCTCTAGAAGCATTGTCATTTCTGGAGATGCCGAAATTGGAAAATTTTTGAATCTATATAGAAAGTATGCCAGTTTAAGAAAGCCGACAACACTACATAGGTAATTTTTCTCCGAAGAACAAATATTCAACATAAACGTCTTGGAGGCTGGAAGTCTACATCAGTCGCTGAAGGATACCTCGAGAATTCAACAAATTTTAGAACGGATATTTTAAACAAAATAGTTAATTTTACCAAAACACCTTCCATTATCCAGAAACAACCGTCAATACCATCTTCCAACCTCTCGGTTCAAGAAACTACTTCCATAGTTGCAAAATATTGGCTGATCAAGAACCTAACGCCGTCGCCGTCAACGTTTTCTACAGAAAAGCAACTCGCGTCAGCAATAAATTTGCAAAACGCGATCAATTGCACTTTTACTATAAATGTTTATAATAATAATTAGTGTATAAATGCTTTTGGTAATAAATAATATTTTAATCATAAATCTTTAGAATGATGTTGATTTTTCCTCTCGCTTGTAGAAAAAATAGTGTTCCTAACACTTGCGGAAAGTAACTTTTCCGCTCTTGACTGCTTACAAAAACTCCGCTGAGCGTCGTTGGTATAACGACAGCCGCGTGCGGAAAAGTATCACTTTCCGCACCTGCTAGGGAAATAGCTATTATAATAAGAGTACTTTTAATCAGTTATAATTTTTTTTACTTACCCAGTATATTTTTTGATTTTTAAGAAAAGTGATATAGTTTTAAATGATGTACCAACCTTTTTTAGGAAAAAAATCTGAGAAGCTAAAATTAAAAAGTTTACTATTTGTTGCATATTGCATATTAATTTTCTATTATTATTTTATTAAATTCTTAAATGAAACATTTTTATTCTTCCACTTTTTGTAGTCATTAGACACCACTGATTAATAATAAACAAAGTAATTATTTTCGATCCATCTGGTATTAGCTAGAAAAACTAAATAACTGGACACAGTTTTTGATTTCGAATGTCTTTTTTTTAAGTTTAATATAAAATAAGGTTATTTCTTTTTTTAGTCTAAGAGATAACAAAAATGTGATATAATCCAAGACCAAGAGTTCCATAAAATTGCGATTAAAACCTAACAACTACAATTACCTTATAAAATAAAACACAGTGAAAATTGTTATTCTGCTGTTATACTTACAAAGTATTTTAGTGAAATAAAGACATGAAAAAGGAAAAATCTTTGATATCAGCAAGGTAATAAAGTACTCTATTCGCGATAGGAAGTTTGAAAATGGTCCATAATATACCGCTTAACGTTTGTTATAGCTGAACGACTTTCAATATGGGCAATTTATTTAGGTAATGTACCTACATAAATGATGTTTGTAATCTTTTTCTTGATTCTTGTCTTTTATACTTTTTAAAAAACTTAAAATAAAAACAAGTTCCAGTATGGTTTAAAAATACTTCCTGTGAAGTTTTTTTCACAAACATTAAGGAATATGCAGTTGTTTCTTACCGAGATATTTTAAAATTAATATTATAAAATCAATTACCTTTATCCAAGACATCTATGTATTTGTGTATGCTGTAGTGTAAAATATGTGACGCAAAAAAGTGGAATTTGCACATAAAAAATTTCAGTTTTGGTAATTTATGGCAATAATTGAGAAGTTAAAAATTAAATAGCTTTGGCATAACCTATAATTATTCAAATCAGTTCTAAAAATATTTAGCAATATACACTCATGGACAAAAATATCAAATAATCTTAAAATTTTCCAAAAGTCGCAATGCTAATTGTCTTTACCAAAAATATTTGTATTACTAGTTAGAAGTCATCAAACAAGGTGAGTAAAATGTGAAGTGTTAAAAAGGTCAATTTTACAGTTGTGTATCATTACCACATTTTGTTGTGTAAATGTTTATTTTCACACTTTGTACAAAGCCTTAAAAATATTAATTGGCCGTAATTGATTTAAAAATAGGTAAGACTCTGTGAGGTTTATCAGTACCACAGAGAATGTTGTAATGATACACAACTGTGAGATTTTCCTTTTTTAACAGTTTACATTTTACTCACCTCGTTTAATGATTTCAAAGTGGTAATATAAATATTTTTGGTACAGACAATTAGCATTACATCTTATGGCAAATTACAAGATATTATTTTTGTCCATGAGTGTATAATTTCTTTCAGAAAGAATATTGATTTCGTTTTTCACAACTGTTAGCATTTTTTATTTTATCCACAGAAGAACAGCTAAAGTATTTTGTTTTTTTGAACCCACCGATAAGCTGTGGGAAATCTGTTTATATATATATTTCCACGGTTCTGCTCCACGAATTTGCAAAAATAGTTCTTTTTCCTGCAGTTCCTAATAGGGCAACATGTAGTGCAACTCTTACGTCTTCCTTTATATTTATTAAGAAGGCCTGAAACTACTGAATTTTTCGAAGCTTTATCCTTGGATGTAAAGAAACTGCTGTCCTAATGCATTACCCTTTATATAATAATCATATATAATATAATATATATATATATATTAATAATATATAATATAGATATATATAATATATAATATATATATATTATATTTCCACGGTTCTGCTCCACGAATTTGCAAAAATAGTTCTTTCTCGCAGTTCCTAATAGGGCAACATGTAGTGCAACTCTTACGTCTTCCTTTAGAGTTTATTAAGAAAGGCCTGAAACTACTGAATTTTTCGAAGCTTTATCCCTGGAGTGTAAAGAAACTGCTGTCCTCAAGGCATTACCCTTTTCTACAAACCTCCCAATATTTAAGTCTTGTGTCAATTAACTAATTTTGGAATAAGGCACTAAAAAACACAATCATATTTGTTGTCGCGAAGCAAGTCTAATAGTCAATACTAGTCCTCTACGTATAAACAACCAAGTTCTGTAGAATAAAAATGTATTTAACCTCATGGGCGATACCTTTATGATCCATCTTAATTGGCACAAGCATATTTTATCAATAACTGCCCTAGCTTCGAAAAGCTCGGATTTTTCTTTCGTGCCACAGAGTATTTCCCCTTGTTTAATCTGTATACATTGTATATATCCCAGATCAGACCCTGTCTGGAATAGTGGTTCCACATCTGGGGAATGCAAATCATGTGTCCCACAACTCTTAGCATATTCGAATTATTTTTAAGAAGTTCCGTTTGGCTTATTGATAAACCCACTTTTACTAGACAGCCTTTTTTTGCTGACCGAAGATCTATGAGGGACCAGTCGCTTTTTCCTAGTATTTTTACGGCTATTGCTCCGAGAAATTAGCCAATATTAATTCTACCATAAAGGCTCCAATAGAGCCCACGAGAGCTACTTTCTTACAGCCCTCTACGGTTCAATGAAACAGGCCCTAAACTTTTCACTTTGTTTGTTCCTTTATCCTCTACCCTCTGAGCTGTGGAACGCCGTAATAATATTTTTTTCTGTTTTAAATATTCACTCTTTAAGTTTCGTGTTAAAAACCACTTGCTTTAACTTAAGACAACCAAGGCACGTTTTTTTCTGGGAGCCGTCCTAAGTACTGAAGGCAGGGCTTTTTGTGCCTAATATTCCGTTTTCTATTATACCAATGGTTTCTTCTACAAGTCTGTATAACCCCGAGACTGGTTGGTTGATATATTCCTGTAGCTTAATTTCGCCCAAGTAATGCCTGTATGATTTATCTCTTTACATTCGCACAGAATGTGCATAGTCCCCATTGTATGAGCCTATCTTGTGTAGAAGTCCTCTGAGGTTATCTTGCCCTATTAGCAGCCCTACTTTTGTACGAATTATTTTCCCACTTTGTCTGAGTATTTCTAACTTCGTTCTTTTGGATAGGCCCTTTATGAAGCCTTTTCCATGTTTTATTATACTGATACTGGACCAGTATTCCGTTTGTTTCTGATCCATTCCCTAGTTTGCCCTCGTGCTGTGGTTTTGGTCACTTCAGGGGCAGGTTCTGGTACAAAGTATGGTGTGGATAATCCCTGTCTTGCTAGCTCATCCGCTTTTTCGTCGCCTTCTATTTCCGAATGTCCCGGTGCCAACAGGAGAGTTACCCTATTGCGGCACGTTAGTACCTAAGCTTAAAGCCTTTGAAGACTGTCCCAATATGAAAAAAAATGTAAACGTTTTATAAGTTATGATGAAATGTCTTCCACGACCTGATATCAGATTTTTTATTTCTTGTAAATAAACAAGAATCTTCCCTATTAACTATAAATGTGGTTAATTGGATTATTTTGAAAGCTTGTAAGCTGTAAACAGATGACCATGTACTGGACAAAATTTATAATTTTGCCTTATGGGTTTTTTGCTGAAACTGTATGTTTTATACGGAACTACTTGACCGAGCGTCGGTAGTATGTAGTGCTTGATGGCGAATCATCTGGAATGGGCCATCAACGTCCGGGGTTCCACAGGGGTCAATACTTGGGATTCTACTTTTTATTCTTTATACGGCTGATCTATCAATCTACGTTAAGCATTGCACTAGTCAGATGTATGCAGATGACATTTAGCTCATGTTTAGCTTTTTGCCCTACGAACACCTAATAGCGGAATATAGGGTTAATAAGGATTTAGATGCTTTAGCAAACGTATTATCAAAGCACAATCTACTTTTTAAACGTAAAGAAGTGCTCAATAATTTATTTTAAGGGTAGAAAGACATGTAGAGTTGATGAGTTCCTGCAGGTAAAGATTAATGGTAGCCTTTTGCCTTTAAAGAATTCTGTAAAATCCTTGGGATTGTATTTCGATGCTAAGTTAACATTTGACACTCACGTTTTTGGCTTGCTGCAGAAGTCTTTCATGAACCTAAAATTGTTATACAGTAATCGTGTGTTGTCGTCTAGAAAGCTTAGAATACTTTTGGTATATGCTCTGGTGTTGTCCCTTTTTAATTATTGCGATTTTGTCTATGGCCCATTCCTCGATCTAAAAAATCAAAAACGAATTTAAAAAGTTTAAAACTGTTGCTGCCGTTTTGTTTTTGGTCTCCGTAGGTTTGATCATGTATTAGCTAAAATGGCCGAGATGGGATGCTTCGACATGGCCAATAAGAGAAAACTACATTTTGCTAGTTTTGTCAGGACAATCATGGCCACAGAAAGACCTCTCTATTTAAGGGAAAAGCTGCAATTTAGAAGTGACACTCATGCCCCTAATTCCAGGTTCAATAACCTGGCACAAAGCACAAACGACTACTTTTGAAAGGTGCTTTTCTTACCAAGCAGCTATAGTTTATAATAGCTTTAGACAAAATATAAAATTGTGGTGTAATAAAATCTTTAAGAAGAGGAACAGAGATGTGCTTCTTCGTTTTTAATATCCCGATGTCAATGTTCTTATTTTAAGGATTTTACATTTTATTTTAAGGATTTTACATTTTTTTCTATTAGGTTTAAGTTATAATGTGTATTTATCTTTTTTTGTTACATTGTTATTATATAAAAAAGCTACATTTTTATTGAATATTTATATGTTAAACCTCATTTATTAACTTCATTTGTAATAGTATTTTTTTGTAATATATGGTGTTGACACTGGGTTAAATGTAAGAATGGCTGGTACCTAGTACCTAGAGCTAAATTTCGCCTAATGCTGGCACCAAAATGCTTACAGCTATATGTTTTTTTAATATTGTTAAAATTGCCAATTTTCAATAAAAGACGTTTATTATTATTATCATTATGAACTCTATTGGCATGTCCTATAAAAATAACGTTTAAAAATTAGGAATTTTATATGCCCTCAAAGTAAAATCCTATAGATAAATTTTATTACCATTGTCAATATTTTATTTTATAATAAATATCAATTAACAGATCTCGTATGGATCATGTGATCACATTACAACTTTAGCTCCAGGTTTATTAAATTAAATTATGATTTGTATCGTATTAAATTTCTTCTAAAAAATCTCCTAATATACTCACGTGGTCCGTTTTAAGACCCAATTACACATTATAACATTTTTTACACTTTTTCGTAAATTTTATTCTTTGTCACCCTCCTAACAACACTTTTTTCGCTCATGTAATTTGAATGGATTTTCCTGTCTCACGTCTTGGTTGCCACTAAAATATTTTATATGATGGAAAGATAAGAATTTTAAAGTAGATAGCTTTTTATTATTTTCTTTTTTCCATGCGTTATTCGTTTTCTCGGTCTAATAAAAAATGTGGGATGTTTCAGATGCCCTAATAAAAGAAGGTACATTTTATTTCTTTAAAATTATGTTAACTTTTTCAAAAAAAATATAATATGGTGGATCGAAATACGCGTTTTTTCTGCAATACAATTCTAATAGCGCGGAAAACTTGCGCATAGGTGTCATTATAAAGAAAAAAATATATAAAAAAACAAAATTTGAAATCGCGCAAAAAACCTAAAGTTTCAAACATTTTCAAAATACCGGTAAATTTCAAAAAATACAAAAAATTCCCAAAAATATTTTTTTCTGATAGAAAAAAATAATAATTTGCAGAGTGTCCTTAATGCATACAAAAAATTGTTGAACTCATTATTGTTTAACTGAATTCGCGCAAAAGACCTAAAGTTGCGGGTTGTATCGTCAAAAAAAACGATATTTCATGATTTGCGACGACTTTTAAACATGTGGCAAAACCCATAAATGTTTTATTTTTAATTTGTAATACTGTAAAAACCATTCAAAATAGTTTTCCCAATCCAGAAAAAATACTTTCAGACCTGTTATTCCGTAACTGTATTCGCGCAAAAGGTCTAAATTATAGTATAAGTTAAGCCATACAGTCCCGTAAAAAACGCCGTTTTCCATATCTGATGAGTGTTTATTTAACACACTAAGGTTTTAAACATATTATATTGCAGCTCTCAGCTCATTTTAACATTTAATCTGTGCTAAAATGACCCCTCTTATTTGTGGTCTCTTATCCATTATCATGGCGAACATCATATTTTCAGGGTGGCAGAAGAATGTGTTCCTTTGAATTACTGGATTAATGATTTGCTTGATATTGTCCGGTAGATGTCTGATTATTGTTTTAACTCCCTTTAAAATATGCTTCGGTCCATCTTTCACAGTGTAGTTTTTCTTTATACTGGTTACAGAAGCAGCAGAAAAAGTGTGCGGGCATGAAAATCGATATGGTTATATCAGAGCTACTTTAAAATCAAGACAGCTGATGCCCACATTTAATACAAAGTCTGAATTCAAAGGAGCTTCTTTGTAAATAACCTTTTGCCCACACCGAACACATGCATTGTACAAAGTAAATAGTTACTGTAAATATTGTAAATAAAATTCACCCTGGTTGGTTGGTTGGGTAGGATGGAGGTGGGACTCGCCTTGCAGCCACGTCCTCGCCGTGAGTCCTGGACATTTCAGCACAGATTAAATGTTAAAATGAGCTGAGAGCTGCAACATGATATGTTTGACTAATAATTTTTTTGTCACTTGTTAGAGTCTTATTAAAAACCTTAGTTTGTTAAATAAACACTCATTAGATATAGAAAACGGCGTTTTTTACGGGACTGTATGTCTTAACTTATACTATAATTTAGACCTTTTGCGCGAATACAGTTACGGAATAACAGGTATGAAAGTATTTTTGCTGGATTGAAAAAACTATTTTAAATGGTTTTTATAGTATTACAAATTAAAAATAAAACATTTATGGGTTTTGGCACATGTTTAAAAGTCGTCGAAAATCATGAAATATCGTTTTTTTTTACGATTCAACCCGCAACTTTAGGTCTTTTGCGCGAATTCAGTTAAACAAAAATGGGTCCAACAATTTTTTGTATGCATTAAGGACACTTTGAAAAACATTTTTTTTTACTATTAGAACAAAAAAATATGTTCCCCCATTTTGTATTTTTTTGAAATTTACCGGATTTTTTTTTTGAAACTTTAGGCCTTTTGCGCGATTTCAAATTTTGAAAAATTTTTTTTAATA
Source organism: Listronotus oregonensis (assembly GCA_019359885.1). NCBI lineage: Eukaryota > Metazoa > Arthropoda > Insecta > Coleoptera > Curculionidae > Listronotus > Listronotus oregonensis. The sequence continues at coordinate 9,906 of JAHBCN010013996.1, forward strand.
TTTGTTTCTTTATAATGACGCTTATGCGCAAGTTTTCCGCGCTAATAGAATTATATTGCAGAAAAAACGCGTTTTTCGATCCACCCTACTATATGAGGTAAATGTTGCTAGGTGTATAGAATTGGAATACCATAGTAGTACCAATATAACTGACCAACAAATCTAGGTATTATTATAGATTCTGTGTAACAAAAGTTTTTTTTTTAAATTCTATTTAATTAAAAACTTTCGGGTCTATTTTCGTCAAATATCATGCAATAAATACTTTAAAACAATTTTTGCACGTGCGTCGCTAAGGTCTTTACAGTTATCTAAAAAATTATTTTAATTTTTAATTATTTACAATAATATTTTTAAAAACAATATTTTTTTTACTTGGTGGTTTTTCTGCAATAAGGGGCCATATATCGCAAATATAATCATTGATGTGTTCTATAATATTGACTAGGTTTATGTCCGTAAGGTCGATCAGACTTAGGTTTCATCTGATTTAAATTCAATCACAAATTTTTATCCACAGTCGTTTATGCCACAAAAAAAGTATTTTGGTTTTGATCTTATAAAACTTTGACATAAAAAATATGATCGTTTACGACTGTCAAATTCCGAATACTTCTTCTTTTTCCAGATTTTTCACTGATTTCCGTACTTATTATTTAATTTGTTTTGCAAAACAAAATAAGATAAAAGCTCAAAACAAAACAAGAAAATTACAAAACAAAAAATTAAATTTCCTAACCTCGAAATCCAACCAAGTTAAATTAACACCATCGTGTTTAGAGTCGTACGATTGGCCCGGAAAAGTCCATTCCGGCAGAACAAAAGGATTGAATCAAAGGACGACATCGGATCAAAATATGAGTCCAAAACGTTTAAACCAGTCACTTTAAGCTAAGAATAGTTATTGGATAAATTTTTTATCTGATGAAATCATAGTTATAAACGTATTTAATGCGATGAATTTATTTAATATAAAACATTGTTTAAGTTACTTCTGCATATATATATATATATATATATATATATATATATATATATATATATATATATATATATATATATATATATATATATATATATATATAAAGTAGTAGAGTATAAAAAAGTTTATAAGTTAGTGAAATTTTATGCTTGGATTTCGTACAAAGTCTGTTTATGACAAAGAACTGGTGTATGTATAGAAAAACTGAAACGTGTTTCTAATTTAAATTTTATCCTAATATACCAGAAACTGACAACAAAACATAAAGGAGCAAACACTATTTATTTTAGCTGCCTATTTTGTAGTTAGCTGCAAAATAAGGAAACAGTACATTTAATATTTAAAAGCAAGGAAAATTTTCCTTTAATTACAAATTATTTATTTCTCTTTTTTTGATCTTTTAAAGCAGTATTTTTATAAGCAAATACCTAATAATAAATATAGCATCTTATCCAATAAATATCACTGGAGCTATGAATAAAACAGATATATTTGTGGTGGTAAGCATTCAAAATATTCTAATAATAAGCCATAAGTCAGTTTAAAATGTACTTTAAAGTAATTGATTTGTCTATTTCTTAACTGGACTTTTACTTGTGGGGGGATTTAAACGTAAAGTTTAGAAGCATATGCCAAATCATGTAAAAATAATTAAATTGGGAATTTAATACTTAAAATTTGTTCAGATAAACCTAATAACGTGTTACGAAAATTTAAGGGCAGACTTGGATATTGTCTGGATAATAATATCGTAGACAATTTAAACATCTTATAAAGTGGCTTTCTCTATTTTTTTACTTGTTTTTATTTTTTGTGTTCTTAATTGCCTGTGTAATAAACTTAAAAATTGATTCAATTTAATTCTATTATTTTGACAGCTGAACGAATATAATCACTTACCGCTGATTTGAAAAGGTCAATTTAAATCTGTAAAACATTACAGGGCGTTTCATTTAAAATAACAAAGATAATAATATTTTTTAACTCTAAATGTATACTTGCAAGAACGAAGTTAGATGTATTTATTTTCTTTTTTTTTTAATTATGTTGATAGGTAACTTTACTAATTTGAAAGATATTTGCAATATTTCGGATTTTTTAGTCAACCTCTATAAACAACTTTCTTAGGGTTTAAAGTCCGGGATTTCAGGATTCCAAAATCATGGAATCCCGGCTTGTTTTAGTCCAAAAATCCCCGGTATACCAATCTCGAAAATTCCGATTTTTTTAAATGATGAAATTTTAATCTGGTCTCGATGGTACTCGTGTGAAATACAATTTTTCTTTAACGTCGGTATTTTACTTATAATATATCTTAGGGGTCGTCTATTAATTACGTGATGTTTTTTAGCATTTTTTTAACCCCTTTCCCCTTGGTGACATTTGGTGAAGTTTAAGACTAACCCCCCTTAAACCCGAAATCAGGTGTATTTTTAGTACAAAGTATCTTACAAATTTTCGAATATTATCTTTAATTACCGGCAATTATAATCTAATTTAATTCTGGAATATTAAGAACCATGATAAAAATGCCCTATCAACAGCGAATTGAGCGCACAAAATAACGACAAAATAAATACACGTGATATCTTACTACACCCCCTCTTCTCTCTCCTTGTGATATTTCGTGATTTTTGTCGAAATCCCTCCTCCCTTTTGGAGCCTTACATGATTAATGAACGACCCCTTAAAACTCTTAACTAATTAAAAAATATACTATAACATACTATAATATCACTTTATGAGCATGGTTTAGTTAAGTTTTACCGATCAGTGTTCAAATATCTACTAAGAGTTCAAGTGTGGAAGCTAAAGAACCTTTGGCAGTCACATTTACGACCAAACTTACATTACGCTTAAGTGACCTACCTTTAGACACATTTCTCTTCTTCTATTCTGTATACTCTGAATATATCCCAGATCAAAGCATTTTTAGAATATTATTCTTTTGTCTGGGGAATGGCGTCTTTTTTTTATCTTGGGACAGTCCACGAAGGCTGATGCCTAAGTACTAACGTACCGTGGATGTCTTCAGTGTGGTGAGAGAGAGTTTGTTCACACGGGACTTAAATTTTTGGAGATTGGGAGGAGAAGGAAAAACTTCTGCGGGCAGCAGGTTCCATAGTCTTGACACTCTAGGGATGAAGGAACGAAGAAAGCGGGAAGTTCGGGGCCTCTCTAACTGAACGGTAAAAGGATGCATAAAAGTTGCACTACGTGTTGCTCTGTTGGGAGCTGCCGGAGAAGGAATTATACTGGTCAACTCCTCTGAGCAGAAGCCGTGAAAATACCTATAGAAGAGCGACAGATCCCCTACAGCTCGACGGTGGGCAAGAAGAGGAAGCCTTTCTGTGAGCTTTGGATCATTAATAAGACGAACGGCTCTTCTTTGAATGGAGTCCAGAATGCTAAGTGTTGTAGAGGGACGCCATTCCCCAGACATGAGAACAATATTCTAAAGAGGGTCTGATTTGGGATACATACCGAGTGTACAGATTGGAAGAAGAGAAATATTTTCTGGCTCGGAAGGGAAATCCAATCTTTTTTGAAGCTGTCGAAGCTATGGATAAAATATGTTTGTGTCATTTGAGGTTATTCTCAAAAGTAACGCCGACAAGATTAAACGACTCTTTGTTCTGCAGAACTTGTCCGCTCATATGTAGGGGATGAGCATTTTCAGACTTTTTTCGCGACAGCGAACATGACTGTGTTTTCGAGACATTAAACTGAACACGATTTTTGGCGCCCCAATCCAAGATAAGTTTGAGGTCTTGTGAAAGAGATATCTGCATTGACCTGCGCTTGTTTTCAAAATCAGGATTACACGGTGGCTTAAGAAATTGAATACTAGAGTGGAGGGCACTATCGTCAGCAAAACTATGAATGGGATTGATTGTGGAAGAGAGAAGATCGTTAATGTGTAGAAGAAAAAGCGTGGGTGGCAGCACTGAACCCTGGGGCACCTCAGCATTATTTGGTAGAAGCTGGAGGAATGACCATCTACACTAACTGATATACGTCGATTAGAAAGGAAACTGGAAAGCCAAGAGCAAAGCTTAGGTGGAAGACCGTAAGAAGGAAGTTTGTTAAGAAGCCCATCATGCCAGACCTGATCGAAAGCTTTGGATATGTCAAGAGCAACGATCTGGGATTCACCAAAAACTCAAGGGACTTGTTCCATTTGTGTGAGACAAAGGAAAGAAGATCAGCTCTGGATCTTCTTCGATGGAATCCATAATGTCTATCATGTAAGATCTTATGTTTTCCAGATACTTTAAGATTTGGGAATTAATAATTTTCCATTACTTTGCAAACAACTGAAAGAAGAGATATAGGTCTATAGTTGGAAGGGGAGACTTTTGGACCTTTTTTGGGGACAGGTTGCACACGTGCATCTTTCCAACTCTCCGGGAAAATGCCCGTGTCAGAGATTCGAAAAAGGCGAGTTAAGATGGGTGCAAGCTCGGGAGCTCATTTTTTTATGACGATTGCTGGTATGCCATCCAGCCCAGACGATTTTTTGGTATTAAGAGAAGAAAGAATACGCTTGATCTGTTTGACTTTAAAAATTATATCGCACATTTTATAAGAAACAGGGACAACTGTTGGAAGGAGAAGATTAATAGGAGGATCAAGCGTAGAATTGGCGGCAAATTGTTTGGCAAATAGTTCGGCTTTTCCTTTGGAGGTAGAGACAATTCCATCTTCAGAGATTAGGGGTGGAAAAGAATTTGTGCAAAAGTTCTGACTAATATTTTTGGCAAAGGACCAGAAAGTTTTACTGCCATTTGAGCAAGAGAGAACTTTATCTTTTATTCGATTGTTAAAACGGTCTTTTGCTTCTGAGGTAGTCGGATTATACTGATTTCTCGCTTTGATGCTAGCCTGCCGATTTTCGGGACTTGGGTTTTGAAGAAACTTTTTGTGGGCTTGAATTTTTAAAAGTCTGGCTTTGTCACAGGATTTAGAAAACCACGATTTGTGATTTGAAGTTATGGGGTTCTTTATAGGTCTCAATGCCTAGTTGAATTGTTTCGGTAATTTGTTTACATATTTCAGAAGGATCGAAAGTAGAAAAGCAGGTAGGATCCCAAGGGTAGCTGGCAAAGCAATCTCTCAGACCATCCCAGTCGGCCGAATTGTAGTGCCAGACCGTTCGTGGCGGCATGCTTTCAGTTGCCTCAAAATGAGTGGAGTAAGATACGGTGACCAAACCATGGTCAGAGCGACCAAGGGGAGCAGTTACTGATGCTTGATATAGTTCGGGGGTGGAAGTAAGAAAGAGATCTAGGGGGTTAGAATTATGGGTGGGAACCCTAGGAAAGTAGGTAGCTTCCATAATTAGATTGGTGAGCGAAGTTGCTGATTGCGAAATTTTCTGCTGCTCTGCCTTGTGTATCGTTTTTGTGGATCCTAGCCAATCCTTATTATGAACATTAAAATCCCCGAGAACGATTACTTCGGCCAATGGAAACTGGGAAATAATATTGTCGATCTTTATTGAAAGGAAATCAAAGAGCTCGTTGTAGGAATTGTTGGACGGGGACCGGTATTACAGCAGAGTAAATTTGGTAGAAGATCTGAAAAAAGTTTAAACCAAAAATATCAGATCTACCCGATTCGGGTTAGAAACCTACACAAGCCAGGTCGTTGCGAACGTAAGCACAAACGCCGCCATGGGGTCGAAAAGATGAAATGAGTTCATAACCTGGGAAAAGGAGGTGGTTGGTTGCTGTTTTGGGACTTACTTGGGTTTCAGTGAGAAATAGTATGTGGGGTTTGGAGGATTGAAGATAATGGTGAACAGAGTTTACGTTGGAGTTAAGCCCACATATATTTGTAAAGGATATCAGACATTTCGATGGTGCCCCCCCAAATGTACCCCTCGCCCGGAGAACCGAATGGAGGGGTATTTTACCTCCGGATAACTTTACGTTCGGGTGTGCCATCATGATTATTTCCAAATTTTAGTAGAGTGGAAAAAAAAAGAGAAAGAAAAAGAAAAAGAAAGAAGAGGAAGAAGGAAAACTAAAAGAGGAAGAAGGAAAACTGACTCACCGCCCAGAACTCGAAACGTCCTGAGACTTCACGAGTACTTTAAAGGGCAAGTGGGGTGGTACCGCCTCAGGCGAGGAAAGCTCCTCTACCACCTACTAACAACTCTCCTACAACTCTTAGCATTCTAGATTCCATTCAAGTAAGATCCGTCCTTCTTATCAATAATTCCACGTTCGGGAAACATTCAGTCTTTTATAGGTATTTTCTCAGCTTCTGCTTTAAGGAGTTGGCCAGTATAATTCCTCCGCTGATAGCTCCAACAGAGCAACACTTGTTGCCACTTTTATGCATTCTTTTACAGTTTAACTTAAAAGGCTCTGTACTTCCCGTAGATATTTTTCCTTTCTATACCATACTTAAAACACCCACAAAACACATTAATGTTTTTAAGGACCTTCTCATTTTTATGAAACCGTAAAAAGATTTTGTTTTTGCTTTTTTAAAAAGTTTTAAGTTTGGCTTGATTATTTACTTACCTGTAATACCTAATGGTATAAAAATATTTATAATTTTTGTATTTTTTATTTGCTATTGTTAATGTTAGACTTTTTTAATTAAAATATTATTAAGGTCAATGACGCGATTCCGGGATTTAATTTTTAATCCAGGGATTTTAAAACGGGATCCCACAGACATTAGCCGAGGGTCAATGTCACATTACCTAATTGCGCTGATTTAAAGGAATATTAATTATTAATTAACTAAAATAATATTATGTCTTAAGGTAATAAAACAGGTGATATACAGGGTGTCCCAAAATTATTGGGACACATAGCAACAGCAGATTCCTTAGGTCAAAATTAGGCAATTTACGTAAATTTGCCTTATCTCAAAATCGATTAAAACTAAGATACAGGGTGTCAAATTTTTAATTTTGTTTTTGTTTTTTTTATAATTTCTTAACTAAATGACATAGCGGTACGAAATTGGAAATCTGGGGGTTTTTTAAGGCGAGAAATTCAAATTCGTCTATGCTTTTGATGTTGCAAGTAGAGGGCGCCCCATACTATATTCCACTTGTTTTAGATGCCATAACTTTTTATAAGCTAAGTATATTGACCTCTTTATTAAAAAATTAGTTACTATAATTCCCTTTGCCTCCAAAGTGTGTAATTCACTTAAGTATCTAGAAGCAACTGTTTTCAAGATAAGGACCTCGCAATTTTCCTATGGAAAACGAGTTTCGTTCAATAGTTTTCAAACTTTACAAAGTAATAGTGCGCAATATGCTCATGAAAGGTCTTTTCGGGCACAAACCCCAAAAACTCCCTCAACCCCCCCAAAATTACATCCAAAGGTCCCCAAATCCCGAGTGACTTTTGCGGGTGATTTTGGGGGGTTGGAGGAGTTTTCGGAATTTGTGCCCGTGGAAACTTTTGATCGGCGTGTTAAGAACCATCACCTTGCAAAGTTTGAAGACAATTGGCCGAAACCCATTTTCCATAAGAAAATTGCGGGGTCCTTTGAAGTGCATTTATCTCGAAAACAGTTGGTCCTAGAGACTTAAATAAAGTATACATTTTTAATAAAGAGAATACTATGGTAACCTATTTTTTAATAAACAGGTTAATATACTTAGCTCAAAAAAAGTTATGCCACCTAAAACCAGTGAGGTAGCCCGTAGCTGGCACCCTCCAATAGCAACATCAAAAGCATGAACGAATTTGAATTTCTCGCCTCAATGTCATTTGGTTTAGAAATTATTACGAAAAAACGAAAACAAAATAAAAAGTTTGACACCCTGTATCTAGTTATTATCAACTTTGTGATAAGGCAAGTTTACGTAAATTACATTATTTCGACCTCACGAATCTGCTGTTGCTCTTTGTCCCATTACTTCTAGGACACCCTGTATATTTACATAGTAACAAGTATATTATTTTCAAAAACATTTTAAAGAAAAGTCAAAACATATTTGGGTAATCCCTTTATGTGCTTCTGAAGAGGTAAAGTTTTATAATTTACATCCTACATCATGGTGAAAATATTTCTCTACTTTTATTACACTGCTGGCACCTTTATGTATGGCTAATCGAATTTGAATAAATTTATCTCCCTTTGTTACATTTTTACTGCCTCTAAAATATTTTCTGGAACCGAATAAAAATAAAATAAAATAAAAACCGTTAGCTTTTTATTATATTTTTACATTCGCATATTTTGAACCTTAAGCTAGTTTTTGTTTATTGCATATTTTTAATATATTTAAAATATTATTACATATATTAAAAAAAAAAATGTTTTTTTTGCAATGGGTCAAATATTTTAAAACTTAGGTAAAATTTAAATCTTAACATGTATCATTGTTCTCGTGTTAATAAACCGCCTCTTATTTTACTTCGGGGTGCCCTTATGGTTTACTAGTACCTTGGTCATTTTTGACATAACCTATGGTTAAAATAGATAAAAATAGTACACTCTAATTTGGTTTAAAATAAAATTTTACAGCTTTTTTATACGCGCACAAAATACACCAATAAAATATTCAATGATTACTAAACAAGTCCATACTTGTGGCTTTTTTCGTATTGAAAAAGAGATAAAAATAGCCATCTTACGTATAATTCCGTAGAATCTAAAGATAATACTAAAAAAAATATTTTAAATTAAAATAAAAAAGAAACGATATTAAATATCCTAAACAAAAATAGGGACCAATAAGTTACTGAAATGCCAAAACACAAAAAGCCCATAAAGTGTCCAAGTCTTGAGTTTATTACTACTTTTAATACATATGGGTTAAAGTGAAACATGTAATACAGGGTGTAAAAAGTATGATGCTCACGATTTTAATGGGCGATGGTGAAGCTCAAAACAACCAAAAAGCCAAAAACACATGGGTCAAAATTTTATTGTTTTCGAAATATGGCATTTCAAAGTTTAAAAAATTTGGCAAGAGCGCGCCCTCTTTATCACTCATCCAGTCGAACGTTGCACGTTTTTTGCGAGAATTTACATATTTACACTTTTTTTTAAAAGATATGTTTATTTACATTTTATTTGTTATTAAAAATTAATTGTACTTACCACACACAAAATTAAGCTTAATATCTCTTTTAAAAACAAAAATAAATTATTAAGTTTTGAAAACCGCATTTTTTTATTTTGCTTAGAGAATAGAATGTCTCTTATTATAAAAAAAAATTGCAGCTGTAAATTGTGTTATGTGATACAGTTACTTCGCGGCCTAATGACTTTGCACCAGTTTTAGGATATGGTTTCACGATTTCCAAAATTCTTTTCTCCTGTCCCACAGTTACATATTATGTACCTCCCAGGATTTCTCGTTTGCACACATCCCGTTTCGAAAACTCTTTGGTACCGTTGTGGAAATCTTTGACGGTTTTGAGATACTAGATTAGCCTTAAATTATTAACATATCGACATATTTCCGGTTTGAAAACATTATTTAAAACTTCAAGGCACGAAATAAAAAATGGACAAAAATACCGCAGCGACTAGGCATAAGACAAAGTGTGTTTAACCGGAAGAGACATTTTTTTTTGTTGACTGACACATTTAACACGTAGTTTTTTTTTATTAGCCATTGAATTTACCGATGAGCGATTAGAAAAAGTTGCCAATTGTTACGCGTTTAAGAAATATTTGCTACCAAAGTTTGTAGCTTTCATATCGTTTAGACAAAAATCTGTCAAGTTTTGACACATATGTCATATGAACTTTTTGACTTGTTTTGAGCTCCACTATCGCCCATTGAAATCATTAAACTTTTTACACCCTGTATATTTACGTCGTATATCTTTTGTTTTAAGTCAAACATTTTCTTTGGTATTTTTTTCCAATTCTACAAAAAAAAAACCGTCGAATTTAATGGACTATAATTATTGCATGTGACATCAGATTATAGACACTTTATTTGAAACCTACATATCCACTGTATATTTTTAAAAGCATATAAACATTTAAAGCCCTCAGATTACAAAAAACGTAGGCCGAAAGTATCAAAAAGTATTTAAAATAGAGCTTTTGATTTTGTCCATTACTTTCCGAGCTTATATTTAAAATTAATAAAATAAACAAAATATACATTGTTTGATCATATCTATAATATTTAAGCAGATCCAAAATTACTCTTTTTCATACTGCAGCCACACAACACTACATTTAACATGCTGCCCTAGTCTATTATAATACGTATATTGCTGGTAAATTAAAATAGATTTGCATTTGTACTTTTTTTTTAATGTAATATACTGTACTTATAATTTAAAAATAATATATATATATATATATATATATATATATATATATATATATATATATATATATATATATATATATATATATATATATATATATATAAAATTTAAATTTTGCTAATGGTTTTAAATAAATTATTATAAATCGTATGTGATAACGTGTATTTTTAAAGTTAGTGAAAGCAAAATTTCAAATGAAAAATTTTTTATAGGGTAGATTTTTAATTTATTTGGATTTTACAAATTTTGTTTATAAAAGAATTGGGTAGGGAAAAAAACAAAAGTTTTTTTATTTTAATTTTATCCTAATATACTAGAAACCGAAAACAAAACATAAAAGAGCAAACACTATTTTAGCTCCCTATTTAGTAGTGTGCTGCAAAAAAAAAAATTTTAAATTTTTAAAAAGCAAAATAATTTTCCTTTTTTTTCTTTTTTTTTTTTTTTTTAGTTTTTTAATGCAGTGTTTTTATAAAAATACCTAATAAAAAATATAGCATCTTATCTAATAACTATCACTGGAGAGATGAATAAAACATATATTTGTGGCAATAAGCATACAAAATATTTCAATAATAAGCCATCAGTCAGTTTAAAATGTATTTAAAAGTAAAGATTTGTCTATTTCTTAGGGCTATAGAAAATAATTCTGATAGGCGAACAAAGTTTTGCCAAATTCTTATAGAGTGGCCCTCTGGGTCCACCGTACATCACAACTTTGCTTTTTTACTTGTGAGTTGATTTTAACGTAAAGTTTAGAAGCGTTGGCCAAATCGTGTAAAAATTATTAAAATTAAAAATTTAAGACTCAAAATTTGTTGAGATATACTTAATAACGTGTTACGAAAATTTAAGATAGAACTTTTGGTTTTGTCCATTATTTTCTGACCTTATATTTAAAATTAATAAAATAAACAAAATATACATTGTTTTAAGTGAATTTTTAACAAAATATATATTTTATCTTATTAATAAATATTTAAAATATTTGTTTTTTTTATCAATTTTACTATGCCGTATCATTTTTTGTCGATTTGGTTCTGGACCCCTTTGTAGAATTTCAAATAACTTTGTTCTCCCTGCGACTCCGTTCCAGAAAAAGTTTGTAAGATCAAACTGTTCCCTTAAAAGCGAGATCTCCATACGTGTCAAAGTCTAAAGAAATGTTGGGAAAGTGTGCAAAACCCTAAATAAATGTTTTTATTTATTTGTTTGTTTAAAATCTTTTTTTTTAATTATTTATATAATTTGCTTATTTATTATAAATGAAAAAAGTTTAATTCGGTTATTGTTGGATTTTGATTTGAACTATTACGATATTAAAGGTGTAGTTTTGGTTGAAATGCTTTACGTACTTCTAGGGTCATATCTAATTTTTCAGCAGCTTAAAAATTACCATTTTTCATAGTATACTGCAGCCACATTTTACATGCTGCCCTAGTCTCCTATATTTCGTAGATAAAATTGCAAAGCGGCATTGCAAAAATTACAAAATCCCAGTATAAGTATAATCCTTGAATTTAATTGGTATACACCAATATATCTTTAATCTTATAGTGTCTTGATTTTCAATAAATTAAAAGACTTATTTAGAATATTCGAAAAACAACAATAATATTCTTTTTCCTATTTGTATCGCCATAATAAATCACTACTTATTTTCGTATTAAAAGAACCAACCAATATTTTTTTTTTTTTTAAAAGGGAAACAACATAATAAAACGCACTAAGTGGTCCCTTTTAAAACCCTTTTCCCCCCTTTTAATTTTTTGAAAATTTAGGTAACAAATACGTCATTTTTTGTTAAGGAAAAAAAATAAATTTATTGTATTTTTTTGTTTGGTAGATACATAGGCTGTCCGGGAAAATGTTGGAAATTTCTCCGTTATGAAAAAAAAACATCTGTAAAGAATACTGCAAGGTCATTTAAACTTTTTTCGTAAAGGCCCCCTCTTCGAAGATAATATTGGCACCCAAAGAGCTCCAATAAAATTAATTTTTTGCTGAACTGCCGAGCGACAAGTCTAGTTCCAGTGGGTATATGCTTTAAGAATGTATAAGCCAAAGTTGCCGTCGTAATATTTATTTTATCATTAAATTTAATATAATATAATTTATCTTAAAAAATAGATTTTGAAATAAAAAATAAAAATTAAAACTAACCTGGCCGGTAAATAAGTATTAGTATTAACAAATAAATATTACAAATAGATCATGAATCCAAGTCAAGTCTGCGCCGAAGTTATACTTAAATTATCTCCAACTCCAGGTTCAGCGCTAACGCAGATCAATGCCGTCTTATCGATGATTCCTTTATACTACTTTAAGATTAAAAGCCAGCGGACGTTTATAAACTCACCTTAAAAGTTTAAATGGATAACAGAGTTTTAAGGTAGACTCAACATAGGCCGAACATCACTATCGAATATTATCCATAGGTAGGTAGGTAGGTTTACAGTGAGTGGACTTTTTACGCCCTCCACTGCGACCGCTCGGTCTATTGTGGCTCACAACTTTTTATATTGCTTCCAATAGGATCAGACTTCTTAATTCGACCAGATTAGGTCGCTACCGGAAGGGGCACAATATGTGTTCTGTGACTGTCTCCTGGAAGATGCCGAGCAGACTTAGATCCTCATGCCCCCCTCCGGTCTAGTGACTGGAGCTACCAGGTCCTTGTTAAGGGGGCCCGATGTTTTTCGAGGCATCTGGCCTTACCTATGAAAAGGTCCATCCGCTTTTGTTAAGCAGAGAACCTTTTCCCTAAAGGACTCTGCCCCTTCTTTTGGGTTCGGGACCCTTTTAAGCACCTGATTGTTCGGGATAGATTACCCTTCCCCGTGAAAGGCGCCAGTGACTGGGCACCTTCGAAACGGATTCACCCATTTCGGTCGCGTACTTTTGTCGCTTGTGACTTGATGGACCTTCGAAACGGAATCCGTTCGGTTAACTTTTGCTTTTTCTTATGAAGGGTTCGTCAGCTTGGAGCTAGGGAAGTAATAGTCCACCACGGCAGAGCCCCGCATTACCGCAGAGGTCGCCCTGTGTATCTTAGAGGCACCGTTGGAGGTACCTGTTTAAGGCACACGATGTCATTCACTCATCCATTATTCATAGCGCCATCAATAGTTTCCCACCGCTAACTGATGATTTTTTCCATAATTTTCCCCTGTCCCGGCAGGGTCCGTGATTCAAACAAACTTGCTGTTTGTTTTTCTTAAGCGTCAATTTTGATAAAAACAACTACACATTTTTTTTTTAGAGAAAAAAAACATTTCTGCTGATTACAGGTTAGCACAACCTTACTAAAATTTGTCCAACTTAATAATAGGATTTGAATTATTTTGGATTTTAAGGGGATTATTACGCCAAAATATATTTTTTTATTAAATCAGCATAAACTTTGATCAACACCAAAAACAAAACTTTATCTTGAAAACAAAGCAATTTCTTTTTCTTACCAGCCTTTGCGATTTAA
>JAHBCN010013997.1:0-23402 GCA_019359885.1 Listronotus oregonensis
ATTTCCTGAACTCTTTATTAACCTTCCCCAAATGAAAATTTCCCTATTAAATATTGATTAGTATGGCGTTTTAAACAATTCAATTGTGCATAACAAATTTCCGTCAGTTGTAACCGGAAGTTTAAAGGTGTATGGAAGCCCAATGCTATGGCCCATTCGATCAAAAAATGTCCAGCCCAGTATGGAAATAACTGTCAGAGTTGGCCCCGCCGATTCTGCCAATAACAAATTTCCACAAATAATTTAAGTGTTAGCTACTTACACACTGATAAATCGGTGTGTAGTTAGGCAACACATTATATTTTATGAGACGGTACCCTTTCTGGTGCGGCGCGCGCGGCGCGAAACTATATCCGCGCTGTACCATCAACCGTCGTCGTCGTTTCATCATTCGTCATTTTCGTTATGGTTTGTGCCCTTTGCGCCGTAAAAATTTCGATTTTTTTGCTTTGTTGATTATATTTGTGGTTGGAATTTTTTTGGATTATTAAAAACCTTCTTATTTTAGTGATTGTTTATTTAAATTGCCATGATTTTGTGTTTATTGTTTTTATTATAATATCGAAACAAAATGACTATAGGTTGTATGGTTTTGTTTTTTCAAATCAATAACATACCCGCTTTTTTTACTTTAATTAAGTATTTCTTTTATTTAAATTAGGTGCTTCTTATAAGACGTAACGTTAGGTAACCGAATAAATAATAATATATCAATTATGAATAATAAAAAAATAAAATTTCAGTGAGAAAAGTAAGGCAATCTTAACTATCTTTTAGATGATTTCCCCAATGTTTGTTATTTCTGTGGGTTGTTAAAAAAATAAGGTTTAGATTTAGGTACTTTTATTTCATTTAATAATTTAGTACATTCAAAGGATCAAAATTATTAATTAAATGGGCAGACCAGGCAAATTTTTATATGTGGTCCCTCTAATTGAATGAAAAAAGTACAATTTTATATTAAATTCCTTTTTGCTTTTTCTGTATTTGTTTAAAAAGAAATTAGATTTTTGGTTTCTTAATCTTACATTATCAACTTTTTAAGCCCGACATACAAAAACACATAATATTTAACGAATACTGTTGCAATGGATACTCGGTACCAAAGGTTACTAAACAATTTTAACCATTTTATCCTGTCCCATGAATGTTTTTTATAAGTGAAAAGTATATGTCTAAAAAAGCAGTTATAAAAAATTTTCACTTTTTAATGTACAACCAGAATCTTAAGTTAGATTAAACTTATTTACACTATCTTGCCCTTCTTTTATCACAAAATTGGTGATAAGTCCATGAAACTATCATACAATGTTTGAAATTTATTTTAAAAAATCGTATTTTTATTTATTTACAAAGATTTTTGACAAAAATATAAAACTCCTAAAAATATCCACCATTTGAATAGAAGGCTGTAAAGTGGTGCCATCTATTCTAACCATATTATATCAGATAATATAAAATCCAATATTACACAATAATTTTAAATATTTTTCAGTAGTATCGTTTAATAATCAACAATTTTGTGCAAGAAATAAAGAAAAACAATTAATGTTTGAATTTGACATTTCATGATGTCAACTTTATAGATAGTAACAAAGAATTATGGAAGTCCGGCCCTGACCTACTATTCATTAAACTCCATGGGGCCAACCCCCTTTCCCTTTGCCCTGCACGCCTGGACAATTTTGTTCTACAGTACTGGGCTTCCAACACCTTTAAACTTCCTTGGTTGTAACGCATGAGCAAGTTTAAAATTTAATTCAGCAGGTCAAAATACAGAATCACAATGAAACTCCGGGATTTTGCTCGCTCCTACACTATTACATAAAATCTTAAAAATCTACATACAAAACCCCGTTTATCAAATCCTAACAGTGTCCATGCACCTGCTTTGATCTTTTTTATTTTGGGAATACTATTTGGACTGAATATATTGTCGCCTCTTTTTCTTTAAACAATGGCACAAAACCAGTTTAATGTATTCACAATCAGTGGTTTTTTTATAGTATTTATCTCATGGGATCGGGTAAAACATGTCAGTCATTTTAATTTTTGTCTGCATACATTAAATTTTCTCGAGACATAATCTGAAAATTCGGAATTTAAAAAAAAAATTACCAAGTGCCCAAAGATAAATGGTTTTCAGTAATATATATTTTTGGGGAAAAAAAAAATTACCCCCCTTGGATTAGGCGGTTAGGTAGCTAATAATAACGTATTAAATTATTTTAGGGAAACACGGGGGGGGAAAATGGTGTGGAAATATTTAAATTATAGTTTATTAAATTAGGTTTAAAAAAAAGGTTTTCTGAAGCTGATGACCCCTGAGTACCTTATTTTTTTATAGATTTAATCAAACTGGATATTTTATCTTAATTATATTATGGAAGTATAAATTTTTTTTTTTGTAATTTTTTTTTTATTATCTATATAAAAAGTTGTTTATCGAATTAAAAGCAACTTAGAAATATTGATACTTACAGTAAAATTTTTTCAATAACAATAAAAAAGACTAAATAATTGAATGATTCTATTGCTAAGTCATTAGAAATCAAAGGGTTTAAAAAAAAAAAGAGCTGTTTTTTTGGATATATAAATAAATGCGAAAGGTCACTCACATTTTCATACATTCACTGACTTATCAAAAAACCCAAAAAAGCTATTGACCTATGAAGATGAAATCTAGCACCAAGGTAAAAAATAGACCCCCAGCAAAAAAAGGGATTTTGTAAAGCTTCCCCTTTCTACAAGGGTGAAATGTGAGTTGAAATTGTTTACGAAGATTCGTCGTTTTGAACTTAGATGTATGAAAATTAGCATGTAGGAATTGATAAAATTTAAAAAAATCATTTTTTTTAACATTATTCGAATTACATCCTTTAAAAAGGTTTTTTAAAAAAGAGGATAAAATTCTTACACTGACTAATTTTAAATGTCCATGATTGAAAGTATAGATTGTGTTTTTAAAAATTATAAATCAATATTAGAAAAGTTGTTTATCAAAAAAAAAGCAACTTACAGATATTGATATTTACAGTTAAATATTTCAACAATACAAATCAGTCTGTACAGGGTGTCCTAGTTTGGGGGTTTGTTTTACGGGGTTTCAGCTTATAGTGAAGTTACAAAGAGGGGGTTTTCCGACACCATACTTTTTTTCAAACGAAAGATGCCCCAAACATTTTTTTCCTCCCCCCTTAGTTTCTTCGCTACGGGTGTTTTAAAAAAAGTTGTATTTTTTTACCCCCATTCCAGGTTCTATAATTTAAAAAAAAAACAAAAAAATTTTTACCAAAAGTGGGGGCTTAAATTTTCCGGTTTTTCTTTTTTAAAATATTAAAAAAGTTATTTTTTTAAATAAAGTTTTTTTTCTATTTTTTTTTGAAAAGCTTTTAAAAAAATAAAAAAAAACAAACAATTTTTTACCTTTTTAAAATAATGAAGTAGCTGAAATAAATGTTTTGGCATCAGTTGAAAATACCCCCGGGGCATCTTGCAGGCAAATAGAAGAAAATATCGGAATATCCAAAACAAAAGTCGAAAAAATATTGGGGAAAGACATAAATTCAAACCTTACAAGTTAAACTTGTGCACAATCTTCATCCTGGCGATCCCGAGCGGGAGTGGGTTTTGTAACTGGGGTTTTCAATATGTGTGAAAGGCAAAAAAAATTTTGAAAAGGAAAAAATTTGGTCAGACGAAGCCCATTTTACCAGTTGGGGAAAACCCCAATAGGAATAACTCAAGGTTTTGGAGCCAGGAAAATGAACACGTTATTTTTTTCCCGGGGAAAACCGGGGGGAAGGTTTGGTTCATTGTTTCTTGTTTCATTTTTTGAAGAAGAATTGAAAAATTTTATTTACCAAGAAAATTTGAATTCTGATGGATTCATACAAATCCTTCAAGAAAAAGCAATGACTATTATGAAAAAAATTCCCCCTTGGTTAAGTAAATGACAACTATTTCCAACAAGATGGAGCTCCGGCTCACCCCAATCTCACGTGATAGAACGCTGGTTGGAACAGCACTTTCCCCAAACGTTTTTTTGCCACGCACGGACCTATTCGATGGCCACCACGGTTTTCCCGGACCTCTCAGTTTTAGATTATTTTTTGTGGGGATATTTAGAAGGTAAAATATACTCGAGAGGTATGAAACAATTGAGGAATTAAAGAGGTCACGGAAACTGCCTTTAGGGGAATCGCGAGCCCGCCTTTTTTTTATTTGAAAAAAACTTTAAGAAAGGGGACAGACGCTTCCAACAAAAAAGCATAAGCCAATTTTAAAAAGTATTTATAAAAAATTGTAGTTAAGTTTGTCTTTTAAGGCTAAGAATAATTCTAGCGTAAAATTGTTATTTTTTTTTCCAATTTTCCGTTAATAAATGTTTATAAAACTAGATTATTTTTTGGAAGGAAACCCCTTTTACGTTGATTAATTTGACTGTCATTAATTTAAACCAAAGCGGCCTTTTTTAAAAAGTAAATAAAATTTATGTTTTCATGCTGTTTATAAAAAAAAAATTTCGACTATATCATATTTTTAGAAACCCCTTCGGTTTGGAAAAAATATGGGGTTTTTAAAAAAAAGCAACTTTTTTGGTAATATCTCAAAAAGGAAAAAAAACCAGAAAAATTTCAAATAGCCATTTTTTTCTGCGTTTTAAAAATTCTATAAGGGTCCGTTTTTATTTTTTTTCAGATACCTGGATACGAGGGGGGAAACCCAAAATACAACTAAGAAACTAAGGGGGGTAGGACAAATCTTTTGGGGGTTTTTTCGTTTTTTCAAAAAAAAGCACGGTGTCGCGAAAACCGCATCTTTGTAACTTCACTCATAAGCGAGAAACCCCGTAAAACACACGAAAATAGGACACCCTATACAACTGTATGATTTTATGGCAAGTGCCATTGAATCAAAACTTATTTTTAAGCAGATTACAAAATAATTTAGTTAAAACGAAGCCGGTATATCCCTCATATATTATTACCTTATCATCATTATGTATTTTACGAAACAAAAAATACCTATGATAAATAATATTTGGTCTCTAAATTTAATTTTGTACCACACAATCATACGCCTTTGTTTATCCACAAAAATTGCATTGATACAACACAACGAAAGAAGATTACAACACAAAGCAAATTCTGGGCTCACAAAATAGGATTTAGAAAATTCCATTTAAATAATTAGAGTATAACCAAAAATTAAGGTTATGGTAAATTTTAATGAACGATTAAAGTGACCACTATTGCTGCACTTAGAAATCATTACGACAACATTTTTTACATTTTTGTTACAGAAGTCGTGACTAAAGGTGTTTATCGCCTCTTCTCCATGTTAGACACCCACAGTACACGAAAACTTCGTAAGATATTTAAAAAATACATATTTATTTATTACAATTTTAAAAAACAGGTTAAAAGTAGCTAACCCCGGGTAAAGGCAATAAACTAATATGTCTCTTTTAAATGGCATTTAAAAAATGCCAGAAATAATTAAACAAAATTAACTAACCAAGAAATTAATTTTCTTTCCTGCATCTTCTCACGCAGAACGTCTCATTTACGATGGTCACCAAGTGTATAATTGGGTGTTATATTAAAAGGAATTCTGGAGTACATAAATTCAGAGAAATGAATCTTAACTATTTTAAAAACATGCATATCCAGGTGTCATTCACTGACTATAATTTACTTAGCAGGATCTTTTAAATATTTTACTAGTAATAGTTTAAAAATTTAGGTACATAAAAAAACAGTTACATTTTTTTTTCATAATTTTAAATACTTGGTACAGAACAAATAAGTTTTTTATTCAAATAATTTTAAAATGTATTTATTTAAGAGTCTTAGGGAGTTTCTGATGATGCAAAAGTGTTAAATGATTTTATTTAAATGCCTTTGATTTAATAAAAGTACATCTTAAAAAAGGATTTTAATTTCTTAGTTATTAATTATTTAAGGAGAAAAGGAATTTTTATATTTATGCCCAATTTATGGTTCTACTTCTCTTTCCCCTGTACTTGCAAGAGGATTATTCTGTAGAACTACAATGATTTTAAAAACTTTTTTGTTTTAACTCTATACTTAAAAACATAAAAAACAACATTACAAGTCCGTTTTACGATAAAAATTTGTTTTTTAAGTAAGACTTAAATGGATTTAATAGACGTCAAAAATGTCAGAATTTTTTTCACGCTGTTTGTTATATTAAATGTGGTAAAGCCTAAAAATAAATAGAAGAAATTGCAGATTTGAATTTAAATGTTTTAAGGTATTTCTGACGAAATATCCACCCCCCCCCCCCCCCCCCCCCCCCCCCCCCCCCCCAAAAAAAAAAAAAAAAAAAAAAAAAAAAAAAAAAAAAAAAAAAAAAAAAAAAAAAAAAAAAAAAAAAAAAAAAAAAAAAAAAAAAAAAAAAAAAAAAAAAAAAAAAAAAAAAAAAACAAATTTTTTTTATTTTTTAAAAAAAATTAAATTTTTTAAATTTTAAAAATAAATAAAAAAAATTAATTAAAAATTTTTTATTTTTTAAAAAAAAAAAAAAAATTGGGGGTTTTTTGGGAAAAAAAAAAAAATAAATTTTTTTTTAAATTTTTAAAAAAAATAAAATTTTTTTAAATTTTTATTTAAATATTTATATAAATTTTAAAAAAAATTAATACAGGGTGTTGTAAGTAAAGGCGAAAATAAACCCGAATAATTTTTTAAAAATTCTGAATGAAAAATAAAAATTTTTTTTAAATTTTTTCCTTCTTCCGTATTTCCTATAAATTTTGGAAAAAAAAATTAAACAATTGGGGTGTCCAATTTAGGGCGTTTTTAAATATTGGGGCCCTATGAACAAGTTTACCGTTGTAAAATTGCACTTTGGTAATGCTTTAAATTTTTTTTTATCCTACCAAAAAAAATTCACCATTTTCTTTTAAATATTTTTTTGGGTTTTAATAAAAACCCTTTTTTCAAAAAAAAAAAATTGGCCCCGTTTTTAAAAACCCCTTTGCGCCGGGGGAAAACCCAAAAAAAACTCCGGGGCAATTTTTTTCAAAAATTTTCCTTTTTTTAGAAAAATTTTTTAATTGGGAAACTGGCCCCCAATTTTTTTGGAAAAAATTCTAGCGTAAATAAGTTAAAATAAACAGCGAATGGTCCGTGTGCAAAAAAATAAATATATTTTTTTTAAAATGACATATTGCGTGTTAAAAGATTATTTTGTAAGAAAATAGAAAAAATATCTTTTTTGTAACAGATTTTTCATTTTGTAACAGGCAGCAAGGTAACTAATCATAAAAACAAGTGTTATGGCCCGTGCCGCGAGGTGTAAACATTGCTGGAAAAAATTTTAAACCAGGGTTTTTAAACTAAACGTGTTAAGGTAGTCATCACAACTAAACACTGAGCTTTGTGAAATAAACTTTTGGGTTTATCTAGTTAATTAGCTCAAAAAAAAATAAATAGGCTATACCAACATTTAAACCCACCAGATTCATAAGACATATCAATAAAAAAGCTTTTCCAAGAATGTAAAAAGGGTTTTTTAAGTAAACAGCTTTTAATTACCCCAATTTTGTTTATAAACTAATTTATTCATATTCTTAGTACAATTTTTTACAGTTTGTTATGAATTCAATGCCTATGAACTACTCTCATTTTTTCGGAAGAGGCTTCGGGGCTAGTGCTTGCTTCTCCTTTATTTTCTCATCTAATTGTTCCTGAGGGCTTCGTACTTCTTCTTTATGCTCCGGTGGTTTCCAAATAGTCTCCATTTATGTTTCCATTGACTAAGATGTGTTATAAGTTGCTGGAGGGGCCCCCTGGCTTCTAAATCGTTTCTCAGGAACTCTGGGGAAATCGGTTTGTTTCTGGTGATCTCTCGCTCGGCTTCGTGGATAACGTAATGAATTTTGGGTGATCACGTCCTTTCTTCTTAGTCTTTTTTTGTCAAGTTTTTTTTTTTTTTTCCCCCCTTTTTTTTTCCCATTGCGATTTCTTCTTTAAATTTGGGGCCCTTCCCCCGGGGTTTTCTTCCCAAGGCCCAAATCAAGAAAATTTTTTTTTGGGAACCCGGTAAATGGGAAAGTTTTTTTTTCGGATTTTTTTTTGTTTTCGAAATTTTTCCCCCTTTTTTCCCAAACAAAATTTTTTTTTAAAATAGTTTTTTTCCGCCTCTCCTTTAATTCAAGGAATTAGGAATTGGGATTTTCCCAATTTTTTCCCCTGTTTTAGGTTGAAAAATACGTTTTCCTGTCAATACTTTTTTTTTTCAAATGCCAATTTTTCAAATTGTGTGGTATTTCTTTTTCCAAAACCCTCTTATCCTTGCTGGGCGACATCTTTATTTACGGATTTTAGATTTATCTAATAGAATGATAGATTCATAATTCGGGACATAAGATTAAATTTTCTAATTTTAAAAAATAATTTTTTTTAAAAAAAATGTCGTTTAACACTGCCATTAACTAGGTTAGCAATCCCACGTCTGAAAATTGAGAATGTGACGAAACTTATATAATTTTGTAAACGGTATTATAAAGTGGCGTTTAAAAAGGGGACCTATCTAAACGGATTAAAAATAAAATTAAAAAAATGCAAATCCCTTTTTTATAACTTTTACCCAGTGGGGTGCGTGTCATGCAGTATAAATTTTTAAATAAAAAAACAAATTTAAAGCTAAGGGGCCTCCAACAGCATACCCAAATATCTAATTAGTAGCACCCAAAAAGTAACCCCTAAAAAAATAAATAAAAAGTTAAAATATTAATAATAATATAAT
Organism: Listronotus oregonensis; assembly: GCA_019359885.1. NCBI lineage: Eukaryota > Metazoa > Arthropoda > Insecta > Coleoptera > Curculionidae > Listronotus > Listronotus oregonensis. The sequence goes on from JAHBCN010013997.1 coordinate 8,779, forward strand.
TTAAATAAAACCCGAAATTTTTTTTTATTAAAAATAAGAATCAAATTAAAAAATTCTAATAATGGGTTTTTTTTGAAATATGTACTTTACTCATCGATTGGTGGCACCCCCCAAAGCCCACGGGGGTTAAATTCTGTTTAAAGTGATTTATGGGGTGTAGCCATGGAAATATGATCGGTTTTATGTTCAGGCATTTTGGGTAAGCACCCCGGAAAATTGGAAGGGGGTTTTAACCCCCCCAAACAAACCGTATTTTGGAAAATTTGGGGGGCTTTAAAATTTTTGTTTTTATTTTTAAAATAGAAAATTTTAAAAGGGAAAAAATTTTTAAGTTAAAAAAAATTATTCCAAAAAATTTTAAAAAATTTTCTTTTTTAAAAAGGTTTAAATAATATATTATTTTTTTTAAAATATTTTTTTTTAATTTAAATTTTTTTAAAATATAAAAAATTATAATTTTGGGTTAATATTAATTTTTTTTTAACTTCCCCCAAAAAAAGGGTTTTTAACCTTTTCCTTTTAAAAAACCCGTAAAATTTTTTTAAAATTTTTAATTTTTTTTAAAAAAACTTTCAAAAAACATTTTAAAATTTTAAAACTTTCCCCAAAAATGGGTTTTTTAAAAAAATGTTTAAGTTCCCCCCAAATTGGGGAAAAAATAAAATATTTTCGGCAAAACATACGGGTTTTTCCTCCCAAAACCTAATATTTTTCCGCCCAAAAAAATTCCCTTTTTTTTTTTTTTTTTTTCCCAAAAAAAATAGGAAAAAAAGTAATACAAAGTTTTGGGGGAAAATTTTCACCTACAAAAAAAGAAAATTTCATAATTTCCAAATTTTAAAAACTCAATTTTTAAAAAAATTTTTGGTTTTTAATTAATTTTAAAAAAAAATAATTAAATTTTCCCCCAAATTATAATTTTATTTAAATTTAAAAAATTAAATTTTTTAAACCCCAAAAAAATTTTGAAAACTTTTTTTCTTAAAAGTTTAAAAAAAAATCAACCCTTTTTTATAAAATTTTTTTTTCCCAAAAACCTTAAAAAAACCATTTTTTTTTTTTTTTTGTACCCTTTCTTTTAAAAAGCCTTTAAAAAACCGGGGTTATTTTAAAAAAAAAAAAAATTTTTTAAATGTAAAAAACCTCGTTTTGGTGTGGTGGATTTGTTGGGTTTTTTTTTATAACATTAGTTCTAAAATTAATTTTTTTCCTTTTTGGGAAAGAACCAAAAAAAAAATGTTTTTTTGAAAAAAAAAAGGGGGAAATCAAATTTTAATGTTTTTCCCTTAAAAATAAAAAACCCCCCAAAAAAAAAAACAAATATATAATTATAATAATTAAAAAAAATATATTTTTTTTTTTTTTAAAATATTATTTATTTTAAAAAAAATTTTTCTGGCTTTATTTAAATTGTTAATTTAAATTTTTTAAAAAAATTCAAAAATCCCTTTAAAATTAAAAAAAAAAGGGAAAAAGGTTAAAACTTGTAAATTTTTAAAAAAAAAAAGTATTTTTTCTTAAAAAATAATTTAACAAAAAATTTTTACCAAAAAAAAACCAAAAAAATTTTAAAATTTATATTTAAAATTTAAACTAAAAAATTTAGTTATAATTTAAAATTAATAGATTCTTTAAAAAAATTCAAAGTTTTCATTTTACCAAAAATTTTTTTGACGGGTGTTTTTCCCCTTTTAACTTTTAATTTTTCCAAACTTGGTTCGAACCTTTTTTGGGAAAAAAAAAGGGGAACATTCTACTTTTTTTTTCCTTTTTGTTAATCCCCCAAATTACAGGGAAAGGGTTTAAAAATTTTGAAAATTTTCCCGGAAATTTTTTTTTTGTAATAAGCCCCCAAATTGGGTTTTTCGGAAGGCTTTTTTTAAAAAAGGGTTTGTTCTTTACAAGGCTCAAATTAATTTTAAAATAAAAACCGGGGCCCCAAATTTTAAAATTTTATTGTTTAGTACGCAAAACCTTAATTTTTTAAGTTTTTAAAAGGGGAAAAATTGGTAAGGGCCCCCAAAAAATTTTTATTTCTTGAAAAATCATTAAAAATTTAAAGTTTTTAATTTTAAAGAATTTACCCCCCTTTTGGTAAAATTTTTGGGGTAAAATTTTAAAAGCCCGGGGTTTGGGGTTTTTGTTTTAAACCTTTTTGAGAGAAAAGTTTTTGGAATCGGTTGATTTTGGGTTTAATAAAAAAAAACTTTTTTTTTTTTTAAACATAAAACCTTTTTTTGTTTACCATCTTTTTTAAATAGATTATTTTTCCCCTTTCGGGTATTTTTAAAATTTTTCCAAAAAATTTAAATTTGGAATTTCCCTTTTGTTTTTTGGGCTGAACCCAAAAAAAAACGTTTTTTTTTTAAAAATTTTTAGTAGTTTTGGGCTTCGAGTGGTAAAAAAATTTAAAATTATGGTTTTCGGAACCTCAATGGCAAAAGGACCTTTCCATTTTTTTGGTTTTGTTTTCCCCCTATTAAGGGGCCCCCTCCGGTTTCCCCCAAATTTTTCAAATTTTTTACATAAAATTTGTTTTTTTGTCCCCCAAAAAGGGCAAAAATTTTAAAAAATTATTTCTGGTTTTTTGGGGGAAAAAAATTTGTTAAATCCCTTTTTCCCTTAAAAAAAGGAATTTTCGCTTTTTAAAATTTCAAGGATGTTTCCCTTTTTAAAAGGTTTTAACAAAAAAAATAAAAATTTGACTGGCCCAATTTCCGAAAGTTTCGTTTCCTTTGCCCTTTTATTAAAAAACCTTAAAAACCAGCATATTAAAAAAAAAACCTTAAACTTTCCCCTAAAAATTCACCCCGTCCTTAAAAACCCCCAAATTCTTGAAAACCGCCGTTTTGGGTTCCCCCCTGCCAATTGAAACCAATTAAAACTTTTTTGGAGGGGTTTTGACCCCAGCGGGGGTAAAGGCGTTTTTCCCCTTATTTTTAGAGAATAACATGGAAAATTATTGGATAAACAAAGCATTTTGGGATTTTTAACAAACTTTTGGAAAATTTTGGGCCCTTAAATGGGTTATTGTTTTTTACGGGGGTCCGAAAAAAAAGGGTTTTGGGGATTTGGCCCAAAATTTAAAAGTTTTTTTTTAAAAAATATTTGTTTTCAAAATTTTTTCCCCAGTAAATTTTTTAAATCCCCAAAAATTTACCCTGAAATTTCGGCCCAAATTTAATTTGGACCTTTAAATGTGACATTTTCCTTTTAAAAAAGTTTTGGGGTTTTTTTAAATTTTTTTCCCCCTCCGATTTAGTCACGTTTCCAGATTTTTAAAAATTTTCTTGGTTCCTTGGGGAAAACCCCGCCCTTTCCAAAAAGGGAATAAAATATTTTCAAAAATTTTTTTTTTTATTTTTTTCAAGAAGTAAAAAAAATTTAAAAAGGGTTTTAAAAAAATTTTAAAATTTTTAAAATAATTTTTAAAATTCCTTTCAACTTTATTTAAATTTTTTAAGTTTTCAAAAATTTTAAAATTTGGTTTTAATTTAAAAAAATTTAATTTTTAAAAAATTAAAATTTTTTTAAATTTTTAAAAACCCCCGGGGAATTTTTGGGGCAAAAAATTACAAAATGGGGATTAACAGAAATTTAAAAAAAATTTGGGCAAAAAAATTTAAAATTGGGGGGCAAAATTAAAAACCCGGGGGTTTAAAATTTTAAAGTTTTGGGGGTTTAACAAAATTTAATAAAAAAATATATATATATATATATATATATATATATATTTTATGTTCACAGAAGGTCCCTTCTGGATAAAAAAAAACCCCTCAGTCGTTAATGGGAAGGTATTTAAACATCGTTGACCTGGGGTTGGGAAACCTCTAATCTACGTTACCGCATACTTGGGGTTTTTTTTTCCCAAGATCGAAAAAAATATAAAAAAAATCCATTTTTTAAAATTTTAAGTAAAAAGTAAGTAAAATATTAGGGGTCCCCCAAAAAAAAAATAAAAAAAAACCCTTTTTTTTTTCTCTTATGACAGTTCACGGAAGATTTTTTTGAATCCCTTTTCCGGTGGTGCCGGGCTTTAGACGTTTACCCTTTTTTTTTCCCCCATTTTTCCTACCAGCCCCCCTTTTTTAAAAAAAATTTTTTAAAAATTTTGGATAAATGTCTAATTAACTTTTTTTTGACCAATATTAAAAAAATAGTACATTGCATAAACATAAATTATATTAAAATAAATTAATTTATTATTAAATTTGGGCAGTTTTTTTGTTATATTGAAAACCATCACCACTTGGCTAATTTGTGAATAAATAGGACGTTCCCAATCTCAAATTTAAATGTAAACAACAGACATTTGTTTCAAAACCATTAAAATGAAATTTATATTTTTTTCCCCCTTTTTGCAACAAAATTTTTATATGGTTCATATTTTTTTAAATAACTATTATTTAAAAAAAAAATAATAAATCCGGGGGGTTTTTTTTTTTTTTTAATTTTTTTTTGCCAAAAAAGCTACATAAAAATATTTTTTTTTAAAAAAAGTAAAGTGGGTTTTTAAAAATTTTTATCAGCATGGCAATTTTTTTTAAACCCCGGGGGGACACCTTTGCTATTATTACCTTAATAATACTAATAAAATTTTTTTTAAAAAATTTTTCTGCCCAAAAAAAAAAAAAAAACCTGATATTTCTTGCATAAATTATTAGAAAAAAATTTAAAAAAACCCTTTTGAATTTCTTTTTGTAAAAAAGAAACCCAAAATTTTTTTTAAAAAATAATTCTGTAATTGTCTTTTTTTTTTAAAAATTTTTTTTTTAAAAAACCCACACATTTTTAAAAATTTTTTTTTCAAGACTACCAGCAAACAACATATCTTTTGACATGCTTTTGGGGACATTTTTGTTTGGAGCGTTGCAATAACAATAACATAGTCACAGTCACAACTTGTTAATTTTTTTTTTTTTCTTTTATTATATTTATTTGTAAATTGATACACAATTTGGGGCAAAAGGGGGGGATTACCAGCCGGCAAAGTGATAACTAAAGGGTTACAGCTGGGTTTGTCACCCCCCCTTGGGAAGGGATATGGGGTTTTTCGGGGATAGTTAAACCCGGCCCATTTTTTGGAGGGGGGGCGGGGGGTGGTAAGGTAATACCGAAAATTCCCATTCCAAGTGAGGGTACCATGTCACAATGGCGGTTCCCCGGACATGGATCTGTTGGGGTAAAAAGGATTGTTTTCTCCTTTAAAATTTGGACCCCTGGCTTGAACATCGAGCATTGGGCTTTTTTTTTATTCAGTTTTTTAAAATGCCTTGCGAATTATCGTCGGCTATTGCCCTACGATAACGCTAACCTTCGTTTTAGCTGGCTTTCGCTTGGTAATGAGTTAGTTGTAAACATGGTGAGTAACATTGTTTCGTTCTTCTGAACACTTCAGACGGGTATTTTTAATCCTGACGGCAGTTATCATGACTTTTTTTTGACAGTTGTCGGGGGCCCCCATTTTTAAAAAAATAAATTGCTAGTATGTTATAGCTACTTTATTTAAAATTTCATTTTTTTTGCAGTTTTTTATGAACTTTTTTTTTCATAATTGGGGGTTTTCCCACTTTTTCCAGACATCCTGTACACAATATTAATATAAAAGTTAGTTATAAGTGATTTTAATCTAATTTATTTTTTTTCCATCTATGGTTACACAAATAAATTTTTCCCCCTTTTTGGGAAAAAAAAATTTTCACCAGCTACAATTAAACAAATTATTAAAATTTTAAACAAACCTAAACTTTGTTTATGTATAAAAAATTTTTTTTTTTTTTTATGCAACCAAAAAAATTTCCCCCCTTTACTAAATGTTTTTTTAAAAAGGGGGTATTAGATTTTAATATAAAATATATTTTACTGTTATAGAGCCCATAATAATCCAAAAAAAAAAAATCTATAATAGAATAATAACCCCCTTTGTTTCGGCTCTGTTTTTTTTTATTTGGCATAAAATAAATTTTAAAAAAATTTGTTTGGGTTTATTTTTTTGTTATTGCAAAATTACTCTTGTTAATTTAAAATTTTTGAATACAAATAAGTTACCAATTTTTTGATAGTTGGATAAATTTTTTTATATTCCTTCCAGGCAAAACCAAAAAAAAAAAAAAAAAATCAATTTTTATCCTTTAATAATTCGGAAAAGTAAAAAAATAACTAAAAAAAAAAAACCACCGAAAACCCCATTTAGCGAGAATTTTTTCCATTTTTTTAGTTTTTGTCAAAAAACTTTTCTGAAAAGAGTTTACCCTTTTAAAATTTTTTAGATTACCAGAAGAGATTGATGATAAAAATAACCAAGGGTCGTAGCCAAATAGCCCAAAATTATATTTTTTTTTACCGTCAAAAAAAAAAAAAAGAATCGCTCGATCGCTTAACCTTAAAAATAATTTTGAACATTTTTAAAAAAAATGATTGCTGGTAAAAATTGCGGGAGGATCAAAGGGGTTTGGAGCGGTCGAAACTTGCAATTTCTTATAATTACTCTTTTTCCAAATACCATCAATTTTTCTAAATTTTTTAAATAAAAAATAAACAAGCATTTAAAATTTAAATATGAAAATTGACGGCCCCAAAGATATGAAAAGGGCCCCAACTAAAATAATTTATATACCTTAGTGTTTGACAAAAAAGCTAAACAAAGGTTTATTGGTTTAAAAAAAAATTGTAACCATGGGTTTTAACAAAAAAAATGTATTCCTTGGTTTAAAAATTGGTAATCCGATTGTTACCTGTTATTTTTTCATACAAAAAAGCACAGATTTCAGAGCTTCAAGCTGTTTTCGTGATTTTTCCGTGGTAATTTTGATGGATTTTTTGATTTAAAATTCCTTTTTTATTTATTGGTTGCATATTTAATTGAATTACAATTGTTTATCTTTAAAATTTTGGTAAAGGAACGAGATAAATTTTGGGGTTTTTTTTAAAATTTGGACAGTCCAGGGTGAGGCTAAGTACTAACATACCGTGACGTGGGTGTCTTAATTTGGGGAGAGGGTTCGTTCACAGGGAAAATTTAAAAATTTGGAGACTGGGAGGAGAAGGCAACTTTTGCGGGTAGCAAATTTATATCTGAACACTTTGGAAAAAAAGAAAAAAAAAAAATTCGGGGCCTCCTAGTTGAACTGTAAAAGAATGCATAAAAATTGCACTACGTTTGTCTTTGGGGGCTGCCAGAGGAAAATTATACTGGCCAACTTTTCGAACCGTGAAAATACCAAAAAAGCACAAATCCGTACAGCTCGATGGGGTTTGGAAAAAAAAAAGCCCCTTTTGTAAGGTGGGAAAAATTTTAAAAAGAGAAAACTTCTTTAAAGGAGTCCAGATGCTAAGTGTTGTAGAAAACCCATTTCCCCCACATGAGAACAATATTCTAAAAAAAAGGTTTTTCGGTACACAGGTATACAAATTGGAAGAAGAAAATACTTTTCTTTCCCCAATTTTTAATCTGAGGCTATGAATGTAATTTTTTTGTGCCAATTAAGGTTATTCTTAAAAGTAACTTAAAAATTAAACGACCTTTTTTCAGAACTTGGACTCAAATTTAAGGATGAGCATTGGCAGTTTTTTGCGACAGGAAATACTATTTTTTTGGAACCCTTAAACTGAACAAGATTTTTGGACCCCAACCAAATAAGTTTGAGGTCTTGTTAGAGGGATATCCGCATTGACCTACGCTTGGTTTCCAAATCAGGCTTATTGACTGGCTTGAGAAATTGAATGTTCGGTGGGTAAATTAAAGAACCGGAGTAAAAAAACTAATATTAGATCTCAGCAGGTCTCGTGTCGTCATAACCCCTTTTTTGGCCGGACTTCAAATTTAAAGGTCTACCCGTAAACTTAAAAATCTTAAAAACGCCGAAACTATTTTTTTTTAGAAAATATTTTTAGCAAATGGTTCTCTAATAGGCAAAGGCAAGTTGTGAGTTATTTTTGGACCAAAATAAATATTTATGCAAGGAGTCCATTGTCAAAAAAAGGTTTTTTTTTTTTTTTGAAAAAAAATAATTATATTCTCAAAGGCAAAAGTTGGAAGAAATTATTACAATAGTTTTATATTGTTGATTTCACAAATAAGGCCTTTTTTTTAAGTCGATTTTTTAAACGGTTTAAAAGTTTTTAAAAAGTTTTTTGGATATCCCTTGCCTATTTCCTACTTATTTTAACACCATTTGAAAATCGTGTATTTAACAGCGATTAAATAATCAAAAAAAAAAACGAATAAATATCGATATTTCTTAAGTTCATAAAATTAAAAATTGGTGTAAAACAAAAATACCTACAATATCTTATGCTTTAAGTGATCGGTTGCCTCAATGCGAACCCCGTTTGAAAATAAAAATAAACAATTATAAGGCCTTTGAGCCATCGTAATAAAAAACCCCCAAAAAAAACTTACTCCCCTTTTTAAACCAATGTTTTTTATCTTTAAATTAACACCAAAATAAAGCTTTAATATTTGTTAAAATAGTAATTATTCGATTGATGTTTAAAGTTATTTTTGTTTTAGTAAAAATTAAGTTTTACTTAAAAAATAGACATATTACAGTAGAAAACACCCAAAAATTTAACCTGTTTTAAAAAATTTTTATGATTAAAAAAATATTTATTAGGTATTAGGGAGGTCTAAAATTTTTTTTTTTTAAAAAAAAGTGAAACCAAATATGTACCAGATGATATTGGCCTTAAAGGCAACACTGGTAAAAAAAAAAAGAAATTTCAAAAAAAAAACTTGTTTTGCTGCTTTTATACATAATTACAAAATACATATTTGCTATATTTTCGTCACAGAGATCTTTTAAATGTATAAACATATTTAGAAACACCCTATGTAAGAAAAATGCATCTCTTTAATGCTTTCTAAACGCAGCCTTAGTGGTTACTTAAATCGTACAGTTGTATTTAGTGAAAATGGGTACAAGTCTTATGATTTTGTCATATTTGCGTAAATCAGGCTTTTCTTATCAACGCCGATAGACAAAACAAAAACACAAAATATGATAAATGACAAAAATTATAAAATATTGATATTTGGTCATATTATCATTTCTTTCGACTGTTTGCACCAACCTGTCTGAAATTAAGTTAACTAAGTTTACTATAACATTTGGATCAAGCCCTCCCTAGCACTTATGGATAACTGGATAACCCATAATTCATTAGAATTGTTTGGTCCAAAATTTATTGTATATTATTCTTTTCATTGACTCAAAACATTTTCTAGGGTAAATATCGGACTGTAACATGCCATGGCAAGACTTCAATAGTATTACGATGGAACCATTTCCACCAGATTGGGACCCCAGGAATTATTCTGCTGAAAGCAAATGAGTTATTTTTAATTTTTTTAAAAATTTTGGGGGGGGTTTTTTTCCAGATAACATTAATAAAACAATAAATACAGATGTTCAAAAAAATTTTTTTTAAAAAATCTGTAACTATGTAATGTTAATATATTTTTTTTTAAAATTTTTTTTTTAAAAACCTTTTTTTTGGGGGTTGCGCAAACCTGCAAACCTAAGGAGGAGCCGCCACTGGATTTGACTAATAGGGGGAGCATTACCCCCTTTCCCCGAACAGACATATATTAAAAAACATTAAACCTTCTCACCAATCGCCATCAGACACAAAATACATAAGCACTTATCTAACCCCAAAAAAAACCCCCCCGAAAAAACCCCCTGGGGGGGTTTTTCCCCCGGGGAAAAAATTTTGGAAAAAATTTTTGGGGAAAATATGTTGTTCTTTTTTTGGCATCCTTAAAAAAAAGTCTCAATGGGCACAAAGCTTTTTTTTTGCTTATTTTGGCTCCGATGGTTTTTTAAAAAATTTAAAACGGTTACCATTATTGACTAAAAAAAAGGGGGGAATTTTTTTAAAAAAAGTTTAGTTTTTTCCTTAACAAAAGTACCCTCGGGGGTTTTTTTGAGGTCGCTGTATTCAAACCCAATACCAATATGATAATATTGACAGTTAAAAACTGTTAACTAGCTGCCAAACAAAAAGCAATAATGAAAATTGATAAAATCCTCGTGTAAATATTTTTATTAACATCAGTATTAAGAACTCGGCAACCTCAAAAACATATTTTCCGCGTGGATTTTATCAATTTTATTGTGACATGTTGTTTGACAGTTAGTTGACAGCTAAAAATTGTCAATATGATTTTTGACATCATTTTTTGAATAAAAACCCCAAAAAAATATTTTTCCCCCCTTGGTTTTTATCAATTTTGATTGTCACATGCTGTTTGACAGTTAGTTGACAGCTGTCAACTGTTAATATTGATTTTTTAATATCAGTTTTGAACTCAGTAACCTCAAAAATATATGTTTACATGAGGATTTTATAAATTTTTTTTTTTCCCATCTTTTTTTGGCAGCTAGTTGACAGCCCCCCTTTTTGTCAATATTATCATATTGGCATTGGATTTGAATACATCAACTTTAAAAACATAAGAGGATACTTTTTGTTAACGCAGCAAATACTAAACATTCGAAGCGATTACCCCTTTAAGGCGTCAATAATGGTGAATTCGTGGAACTTTGGAGCTCCGTAGGAGCCAAAATAAGCTAAATGGAGCTTTGTGCCCATTGAGACTTTTGTTCAGGATGCCAAAACGAAAAACATATGCAAATTTTAGCCATTTTGACCGCGAGCCAATTCCCATAAGGTTTGTGCGGGGTTCTTTATGGAAAATCGCCTAGGTCTAAAAGCAAGGTAAGCTAGCATTCCTCGAACCTTGTATTGTCTGGACGGTAGACACGAATTTGTTATAATTTAGGGCAAAAATTAAACGAGACTGATTCCATTCTTCTATTAGCAGTAGGTTGAGGTCCAGGAAATCCTGTGTCAATGACAGCGTTTCCTGCAGTTTCAAAAGAATTTGCCCTAGATCTTCCAGAAATGCGAAATTTTTATTCATTGTGTTGAATTGCAGGTAAATATTTCTTAGGAAGTACTTAATATACATATACAGGGTGTCTACGTCTATGGATAGAGAAGAGAAAACACTTACTTTTAGATTTAGATCAAAAATTAATTGTAACAATATTTGCTTTAATTTTGCATTAAAACTATTTCAGTACAATTAACAGGTTTAAGCGGATGCGCCAGATGTCGCACCACCATTTTTAAAAAAATTGACATACTGGGGTTTTTCGTTATTTTGACATAAGCTTGCCTTACTTAGGGGGGGTTTGACCTTCTCTTCCCCCCCTTTTTATTTCTTTGATTCCGTACTGATCATTAGGAAGTGACAAAAAAAAAACGTTTTCGCTTATCCTGTAAAATTTGTTTCTTTTTTCGACTTAATACGGTTTTCTATAAGGTAGAAAATTTAGATCAATATTTGGCAAACAAATTTGCGATATTGCGTTAATACTTTTTTTTTTAAATTTTAAAAAAAAAATCAAATTTGGAAGAAACAAGATTTATAAGTATCCCCCAAATTTCCCTTTTAAAAAATGATATTTAATCGGTTCAAATGTTTACCCCAAAACTGTAAAAACGTCTGACTCAAAATAAAAATTACAAACTATGAGACCTATAAAAAGTTGTATAATAAACAACCGGGGGTAAAAAAACTAACACCCCCCAAAACTATTATTTTTTTTTTATGCAAATTTAAACAAAAATATAACTTTTACTTTTGTAACATGTATATAAATAAATATTATTTCAATAAAATAAAACATTTTTTTTTTATTACCGCGCAATATCTTTGAATTTTCTCCCATATCATTTATCATACTATCGGCGAGTGGTATAACTTTTCTTTGTTTTGAAATTCTTTGCGCTATTGCCAGACAAAAACAAAGACTTGCAGTTTCGTTAAATGTGATATTGGATATGATGACAGAGATACATTTATGTTGGTTAATTTAGTACCACTTGCGTGAAAAATAACATACCTTTCCTGTCGGATAAATTTGAGTGCGCTTCCTGTTTGGTGACAAACATATAAAACAAACTTATATGTTTGATTGGTAGTGTTTGTTCTTTGGTTCGATTTATTTTTACATATTATTTTACTTCCAATTTGATATTATACAGGGTGTGTGGAAAACGCGTTGAAAAATTTTAAGGAGTGATTCTACATAGAAAAATAATGTTAGTAAATCATTTGCAAAATGTCGAGATCTCCATGGTTAACAAGATACAGAGGTGCAAAGTTCAATTTTTTTGTTTTGTTTTTTCGCCATTTTAAAAAATTTATTCTTCAATCAATTTAGTTGATGTTCCATCGAACCGAGTTTTTTTTTTTCTAATATTGTGCGTTAAAAGTAGTTCTTTTAAACACCCTTTTAAAGGGGGACGTTACCTGAAACACAAAAAATATTTACTCCTTATTTATTTTTTTTTTTTTTTTTGGGGGGAAAAAAAATTTCAAATTTGAATATACCAGTTTAAAAACAAATAAAAACTCAAAAAATAATGTACTCTTCATCAAATTTTGCAAAATTTACAACATGGGAATGCAGAAGAGGGCCGGCGGATTTATATTGCAACTTATTCAGAAAGGAATGCTCCATGTGCGCGAACTTTCATCAACATCTTTCAAAATTGGGTTTTTCGATAAAGGCAGACCAAGGCTTGTAAAAAACTGTTGAAAGAGACCAAAGAGTTATAAAAAAAAAGAAGAAATTCCAGGTATTAGCAAAAGGGAAATCTTGCGTTACTAAAAAATTGATAATTCTAATTTGGGCAAATTCTTCCTGAAGAAATTCTGCCCCTTTCATGTACAAAAGATTCAAGCACTTTATGAGGGTAACTCACAATTTTGACCGGACATGTGCAATAGTCTTTTAAAAAAAAAAAGAAAATAATCGGTTCATTTTTTAAATTTTTTTTACTGACAAACATTTAGAATGGTATTACAAATTTTCGTAATACGCACGAATGGGCTTATAAAAACCGTCTCGCCATTGTGAAAAACAGCATCAGCAAAGGTTTTCGTTGAATCTGTGGGCCGGAATTGTGGGAAAAATCACCCCAAAGGACATCATTTTTTTGACGGACGATTAAATGGACAGGTTTATTTAAATTTTCTTTAAAACAATCTACCTAACATGCTTGAAAACGTTCCCCTACAAACCAGATTAAACATGTGGCTACTTTAGGATGGCGCTCCACCTCATGTTAATGTGGCTGTCCAAAGGTTATTAAATGAATCATTTCCTGATAGGTGGATGGGACAAAACGGTCCATTATCTTGGGACACCCCGTTCTCCAGATATTAATCCATCCAATAATTCTTTTAAACGATATAAATGATTTGTGTCAACGGATAACGGAATTTTTCTATGTAGAATTACCCCTTTAAATTTCCTAACGCATTTTCCGAACACCCTGTATATTTTTTCCCTAGATAATCGATGATACAGTGTTGTTTCTGACAATGAGATATTAATTGCTATGTAAGCGTCTATTCTATTCATATTTTTTATATACATCAAGAAGTTCTTTAATTTCACAAAAATTCTTGAAGCTTTATTTGATTGTATTGTATGTGTACTGATTTAAGCGAATTATTATTATAAGGCAAATTTTGAGCTAATTTCTGCCAATGTTGACTTTCAATATTTGCTCATGTAACATTAATAAAAACTTTGCTGGGTTAAAACACTTTCTGTTTAAAAACATTTTTTGTCCAATTTTTTTTTTGCGCCAACATTTTTGTCGGCTTTAAAATGCTGCATTTACAATACCGTGGATGGTTGCGTCAACATTTTCTTACATTTTAAGTAAAGCTTGTTGTTAAAATACTAAAACAGACAGAAAATTTCCGTCTGTTTTTACTTATTTAAAAGAAAAAAAAAAAAATGGTAATAGTGATTTCAGTGTTAGGAACAGGTCTTGCGAAGGAAGCATTAATGAATTAACTGCCATAAAAAACACGAATTTGTCAGCAAAACTGAAAAAACTCGGAGGTTGAGAGTCCTTTGTATAGGAGACCGCATTTATAAAAAGCCTAATTTAACAACACCAGATCTATCAGGTGAGTTTGACATAAAAAAAACTAAAATATTTGTGTTCTTATTTTTACTGGTTTAAAAGCTACTTTTATATATTATTGTTTGTGGTATTGTGAATGTGATATACTACAGTCTTAAAAAATGGTTACGGTAAGGGTACTTTTTTTACTTAACTCGTTGCATTGCAGAAAAATGGACAATAGGTTAAGTGCAAAGAGTGCACAAATTGTCTATAATAAATCTACAAAATAAGTACATAATTTTATAAACAATTAGTACATATTTTGTTGTTATAGCCATTTTACATTGTTTAAAGTAAATAATATGTTCACTGAGGATAGGGAAAAATACCAAGTAAGTAACCAAAGTTACTGACTTTTTAAAGTATTGGAAGACATTTACTGTTGTTATAGTTATGATTACTGAATATTTAAACCAATACAATACAGATTTTGTTTGGGTGTTTTTCTTTATCGAAAATAAACAGATTATAGGATGTCATTTATTTCTATATATAAATATATATGGTTAAATGCTACCTGTTTTTCTTTTTCAGTTATTATGAAATTATTGATATCTGTTCTAAATCAATTCTTATTTGCAATGACCCTGATTATAGTCACTTTTTTTAAAAATTTAATTTTT
>JAHBCN010013998.1:0-23397 GCA_019359885.1 Listronotus oregonensis
CAGAGAATCTTGCATAAAACATTTTTCAGTTCCTCTCACGGTTTTATAGGTTCTCCAATCGTAAGAATAAGCCTTTAATCATTTAAACGACATAAAAGTAGTTTGGATTCCATCTCGAAATTATCTGATTTTTAAATTTAGAAATTTTATGGATGGGAAAAAAGTAATGTTTTTTTTTTTGTCTAAAATCGTTTATGTTTTTTTGTCTACTTTACCCAAAACGTATGAACAAAGACGCTTTAGATCATTCTAAAATTTTTATACAACAATATATAGTAAGGACAATTGTTTTCCTGATATGGATATTTGGTATTGGCAATGTGGTATGACCATATAACTTCTTCAGACAGACGGAATCAATGCATCGATTAAGGTGGTTAGGTACAGGGTTATTTATTTTAAAATAAACAGGGCTTTATTTTTGTTTTTCCCCCTTTTTTTTTTTAAAAAAAACAAATATATTCATTTCGTTTTTTTTTTTGTAAAATAAATAATCTAATCAGAAAAGTTTTTTAAAACAAAACAAAAGAGAACAGCACGAGTGACGTTTTTTGTAAATGGGAATCCCCCGATTTTTTTATATAAATAGTTGGGATTTTCACAAGGAATTCGGTGAATAGGGGTTCTGGTTTATTTCCTGCGGTTCTCGCAATTGTTAAAAACTGCATTATATTTAAAAGGGAAAGGGGTTTTCACCCAGAGTCTATTAATCAAAGGGGTTAGGGACATCGTCGAGAATGGGAAGAAAAAGTCCAAGACGTGAAGGTGAGGGTTTTCGCTATGTTGGGGCCGTCGGGTAACTCAAAAATTTACTACCCATTCTCAGGGGGGACAGAGTCGTGCCACAAGTCGAAGTTTTTATATGGGGTTATTTTTAGGTTGAAAATATTTGTGTACAGAGTTGATATTTTATTGGTTTTGACTGTTTTTCCCATATTGTTTTTGGTAAATTTTAAATGAAAAAGTTTTAATTAGTCCTTAGGGGCTTTACCCCAAAAAAGTTTTTTTTTCCCCAAAAGGGAATTCGTTATTTGTGGGGAGCATTTTAAAAAAAAGACGTTTTTTATGTCTTTCGGAAAAATTGCAAAAGAAGTTTTTTAGGGAGATCCTGATCAAAAAAAAAAAGGCGTTTAAAAAGAAGGAAAGGGTAAAAAATATGTTTTTATCCTAATGCCAAACTTAAAAATATTCTTTTTTTTTGGGTAGCAGTTCCTTTCCAGTTTGCATTATTACACCTCGGATAACAAAAACACGGTTTTTAAGTCCACCGGGACTCTTCAAAATTTTCGGAATGTAGTTACACCGTTAATTGTAAGTAAATTGAAATTTTTGTGTGATTTTAATTATATTTTTGTTAAGAAATTTAAATAATTTTTATTTGCTTATACTAGAACTGATCCTTTAGGTTTATGCATTAATGTCCCTTTTCAGAATGGGGTATTTAATATTTTTTTTTCCCTTTATTTTGTACATTTATTAAGTTTGCAGTTAGTTACATTTTTTAAATTTTTTTTTTTAAATTTTTTTTTGGATACTTATCTAAATTATTTGGGGTATATTATGTTGATAATGACATGTTTTAAAATATAATTTATTTTTTTTAGATTTGATTGGATTAATAGACAAGTTTATATATTTATGAAGTAATACAAAAACACGGGCATAAATTCCAAAAAAAACTTTAAATTTTTTTCTATGGTTTTAAGATCTGATTTGGATAGTTTTATAAAGCCCTTTTTTGGGACCCTCATTTAGAAAAGTTCATCCTGTCTTTTTTCTATAGGCATTTTCACGGCTTCTGCTTAGACGAGTTGGCCAGTATAATTCCTTTTCTGGCAGCTCCCCCCAGAGCAACACATAGTGCAACTTTATGCATCTTTTTAACGTTCGGTAGAGAGGCCCGAATTTCCCCGCTTTTTCGGTCCTTTATCCCAGAGTGGGAAGACGGGAAACCCGTACCGGAAATTTAAGTCTCTTTTAAAAATACTCCCCCTTACCCACTTCAGCCACCCACGGGGCTTTATACTAGGGCCCCCGCCTTCGGGACTGTTCCAAGATAAAAAATAATTAAAGTCCCCAAACTTGCTCATAAAATTTTATAAACGTCGGGAAATAGGTGGGTATTATTAAAGAAAAAAAAGGGGTTAAAAATTTCCCAAAAATTTTGTTTAAAAATAGAGTAAGTACCCCATAATTATAAAAATTAGCAAACAGTATTTTCTACATTTTAATTTTTTTTTATTTTTTTTAAAAAAATTTTAAGTAGTAGAACCAATTTAAAAGGTACAACCATCGTTTTGTTGTCGCTTTAATTTTTAATTTCAATATTTAATTGAATTTTCATTTATATTTTTGAAATATAAATTTTGTTCGTCGGGATAAAAGAAATTTTTCGTTTCCACCTTAATTTTTACGCCACGCCCGGCATAAAATCCAAAATGGCCGAAATGGACCCCTTTTTTTTACGTCAAAACAAGAGTTTTTCAAAATGGGGAGTCATAACCCCCCTTTAAAATTAATAAACTCGGTTTCAATTTTAAAAAACCCGGCTGTCACAGGTCACAGGTGCTTATTTGTCGGGCAAAAATTTTAAAAATAAATTTTTACTTTTTAGAGTAGTTTTATATTGAGGTTTTCATCAGGGACGGCATCAAATTATATTATATGCCAAAAAAGATAATATATCTATTTCTTTAAAAAAAAAGCAAAATTCAATAAAACGGGAAAAAATTTAAAATAAATGAGGTAAAATATGATGGTAAAAGAACACTTTTAAGAAAAAAAAAAATAAAAAGTAATAATTTAAAAAGTTCTTAAGGGCCCCGTTATTTTTGGGGAAAATGATCTATAACGCCTTTAGGGCCTTTTTTGCCCCCGATATTATTTGAGGTTCTTGGGTTGGGGGATTAATTTCATTTACAATTTTTCTCCATTTTTTTTTCGGTTTTTGTTCCCATTTTTGGTAAACGAATTTTTTAATGACCCCTTTGAAAAGGCCCAAAAAATTTTTTTTATCTGGGCCCTTTGGTGACCATCTAATAGTGCCATAACGTCCAATCCAATGAGGGATCGGCGATTGAGATACTGCACAACTTGACGAACAGCAGGGGGGGCCCCTCTTGTTTCCCAAAATTTTTTTGCGAAAGTTTGAGGGGAAAATTTTTCCCAAAAAATCCCCCAAAATTGTTTTTTAAAAGATTGGGTATCTTTCCCAGAAGGATCCCTCATAGAAATTCCCGATAATTAAAAATTGTTAAACCCCACACCAGACATGAAGAAAATACCCCCCGGGGTATTTAAATCCGGGAAATTTCCGGGGGATTTTGTCTTGTCCAGCTGTGGTAATTGCATCGTTTTTTAAACATTCTGATGTAGTGAACGTATTTCATCCTTTCAAAGAATCTTTTGGGAAACGGGGTGGGACCATCTTGTTATAAAAAAAAATTTGGGGAAAAAAATTTAAAAGCGAAGTTTTTTTTTTAACGGGGTTAAATGCTGCACGGGGAAGAAGGGATATGGAAGATACTTAAAATATTTCAGTGTTCTCTGAACCGTCGCTTAGGTTACAGTTTTTGCAGGGCCATACCTCAAGTCTAAAATTTGGGTCATTGTAGTCCTTTTTCAAATTTATGTAAGATTTTGTTTCTTCGAATAAGCCCTTTCCTTTTTAAAAAATCGTTTTTCCCTGAAAATATTTCGGGGGAAAATTTTTGAAACATATTTTCTTGTTTCCTCTGGCGTTTTCTATAAAATTTATAATAAATTAAATTTTTAAGCAGTTTTTCTGATAAAAACCCATTATAAAACAAACTTCAAAGAATACACGTTTTTTAAAATTCCCTTGATTTTGAAAAAATGAGTACCTGTGACCGTAGCACCCAAAGTTTTCGGGAAAAAAACCCATCCTTATAGATCATGGCCTTTAGATAATTGCAGAAACCGCGGGAAAAAAACCCCCAAAATTTCATTGATTTTTAAAATATAGGGGCCCTTTTAAAAAAAAGGTAAAAATTTGGAAAACTGTTTTGCTTTTTTTTTTAAATGTTTTTCTTTAGATTATTGAATTTACAAAAGAAAATACAAAAAATAGCTATATTTGTTTTTTAAAAAAGAAAGGGGAAAGTTCAAAAAAAAGCCCGGGGTTTACTTTAAAATGAAAAAAACCGGGAATATGGGCATTAGAATAATAAACACTATTTATAGCATATTAAATTTTATTTTTAAAATTTTAACACACCATGAATGATATTGAATTTTTATGCGATTTTATTTAAACTTTGTTACTTAAAACCTCGGTGGGCTATGACCTATGAAACAAAAGCTAATATTCTGGAAACAAAACTATAAAAAAATATATTTTTACTTGACTTTGTATTATTCCCCTAAATAATAATATCTTTATATCTATTACAACGATGGTTAAATTATCTTGTTTATACTGTTCAAAACCCAATTGGTATTCCTTACAGAGTTCACACACTGCTACTTTACTGCTTGACCTGAAAAAATTATGGTCTCTCAGCTATTTTTATTATGTTTTCTACGTGCCGATAAGATCTTATCTGGGATAAAATTTTAGGGTTGCTTAATGGATAAACTTTTCGAAATATTTTTCCCCAAAAAGGGCTAAACCTTAAAATTTAAAATATTTTTGTGGGGATTTTAAAATTTATCAATTTTAAATGATTTTTAAAACTTGAGATTTTGTTTTAAGAATTTTTTTTTTATATATATATATATATATATATATATATATATATATATATATATATATATATATATATATATATATATATATATATATATATATATATATATATATATATATATATATATATATATATATATATATATATATATATATATATATATATATATATATATATATATATATATATATATATATATATATATATATATATATATATATATATATATATATATATAGTAAACGCAAAAAATTTGATGACGTCATCAATCAGCTGATAAATAATACTTTTTGGGCCCCCCAAAAAAGACGAAATAAAATCTAGGTAAAAAAAATTACAATTTGGGCCCTTTTTAAAGAATTTTAAACGTATTTAATTTTCCTTTTAAAACTAACTCAATTAATAGAATATTTATATCAGTTAAACCCGTAAAAATTGGTTTAATTTAATTTTATTATTTTTAGTTTTCGTATTTAGCGACGTTGCCGTTCATTCTTTGATTTTATGCTTCCTGTCCAGCTGTTATTATTTATAACAATTTTTTTTTTTAGTAAATAGTTATTGTTGGTGTATTTTTTTCAGTGTTATTTTAAAAAGTTTTTTTGAAAACAAAGACAAAGAAAAAGGGGGGGAGTTTTTTTTTCAAGGGGCCCTTTAAAAATTTGGGGACTGGGGGGAGAACGACAAATTTTCCCCGGGAGAGGTTTCATAGGCCCGGACACTTTAGGGGTGAAAGAACGAACAAAGTGGGAAGATCGGGGCCCCCACGTTGGGCTTAAAAGGGTGGGGAAAAAATGGCACTACATGTTGGGTTTTGGGGAAATGCTGGGGGGGGAATTATATGGAATCCTTTTAGACAAAAAGCCGGGAAAAAACCTCCAAAAAAAGGGGCAAACCCCCAGCTTGTTTGGGGGCAAAGAGGGGAAACTGCTAAGGTGGAGGAACCCCTTCCCAGAAAGAACAATATTCTAAAGAGGGTCCGACTGGGATAAACAGTGTATAAGGGGTTAGAAGGAAGAAATATTTCTTCTTTTGAAAAAAAAAACCAAGATTTCGAAGTCTTAATTTTGGGAAATTTTTTGTGTCAGTTAAGATTTTCTTTTAAAAATAACACCTTTCAAGGGGTTTTTAAAAAATTCCTTTTTTCTGAGAACTTGGGCCCCTCGTATATAACGAATAAGCATTGGGAGAATTTTTTTTACAGCGAACATTTTCGTGTTTGGGGGGTTTAAAAAGGGGAAAAGGGTTTTTTACGCCCAACCAAAAATTACTTTAAAGTCTTTTGGAAGAGATATCTGAGACCGCGCTTGTTTTTCCCAAACCCGAATTACAGGGGGGCTTAGGGAAAAGGAAATTTTTAGAGGGTATATTAGTTTTTTCATTTTACCACACGTTCAATATGCTAACCGGGTAATTATTTTTTAAAGTTTGTAATGGAATAAATAAAAATATGACTAAGACAAAGTAGCCAAAAAATATTTAATTTTTAAATTTTTGTTTGATCAAAAGGAAATATCATTTTTTAAAAAAAAATACCTTTTTTTAAAAATATTTTAAACTCAGTATTTTTATCACTATCTAACGTTGGGGAAAATCCACGTCAAGAAAAGCCCTAACGGGATCGGAAAATTTGTTTTGCTTTCTTTTTATATGCTTCACAACTTACTATTACTTTTGAACTGCTCTTCATCAGCATTGGAGTTGATATTTGAATTTTTATAACCCGATTTTGAGACGTAGTAATTTAAAAATACAAAGAACAAAATCCTTAATTTAGAGTCAAGTAGGTTTACATTGGCGCACAAATAAAGTAATCGTTTTCGGCTGGACTCGGCGTTATCCATTTATTTGAAAACCTTTTTAATTTTAAAGCAACCAATCTTAGTAGTCATACCAAAAGGGGTTTTGTTCATTTATTAAAGAGCCTCTATCCCCAAAAAAAAAGTCAAAATGTTAATATGTATAATAAGATTTTAAAAATTTTTTATATATATATATATATATATATATATATATATATATATATATATATATATATATATATATATATATATATATATATATATATATATATATATATATATATATTATATATATATATATTTTTATATATATATATATATATATATATATATATATATATATATATATATATATATATATATATATAAAAAAAAAAAAAAGGAATACTACATAGGGGGCCCATCCAAAAGAACGAAGGAAGAACTACTTAGACAAAGTTAGAAAATACAGGGTGGCCGTCCATATTTTGCCCCTTTTTTTGATGCGAATAACTTTTGAACAAATAAAGATATCAAGATGCGGTTTTCGCAAATATACTTATATTTTTTTTTAAAGTTTATTCTAGTATTTTACCATTTTTATGTGACATTCCATTAGCTCAAAAACAAAATGGCCGATTTTCCGATATAGGACAACTTTGTTTTTTTAAATAAAAACACCCTGTAAAAGGTTTCAATATTTTTAAAATTTAATCTTTTTTTTTTAAAAAAAAAAATGTAACACTAGCTATGGTTATTTTAAAAAAATAACGCATTTATTGACCTCCAAAGAATTGACTGTATGTCGAATAGGAATATTATTTTAAAAGGATTTTTTGAAAATTTCCCCTGTGGAAACAAAGTTATCTCGTTTCCATAACAGCAACAAGCCCATTGTCAGCCATTGTTGGTCTTTTTTGGGACAAGTTTTTTTTAATTTGGGGAAGCGCAAAATGTTCTCGTTAAGCGAAAAAGGAAAATGGGTTATTATGTTTGCCGAAACCAAATCAGAAAAAGAAACCCAGCGAAATTTAAAAAACATGTTTAATAAAGCCCACCCAAAAAAAAATTAAAATTAAAATCTGGTACGGAAAATTCTGGAGTACAGGATCTTTAGCCCGTAAAAAGAAATTAGTAAACAATGAGAATTTGCTAAATAAAAACGTTACAAATTCCCGGAGATAACTCAGGAAGATCCAACATTGTCAACAAGAAAAATCTCAAGTTCAGTCCATATTCCTAAAACTACAGTACAAGAAATCATGAAAAAAGAACTTAAATTAAAGCCATACAAAATTCAAATGTTACAAGAAATAAAAGAAACTGATTTTCCACAAAGGGTGGAATTTTTTCCAGAGAATTCAAAATTTTGTAAGGAAAAAATATCATTTTTTGGGTAGACTAATAATGTCAGACGGGAAACCACATTTCACCTCAATGGAAAAATAAATAAGCATAACTGCAGGTTTTGGGCAACAGAAAATCCTCGACAATATAACGAACACGTTAGGGGATTCGCCAAAAGTCACAGTCTGGTTTTTTGTCAAAGCAAAAAAATTTAGGGGTTTTTTTTTTTTATGAACCAACTGTACCCCCTTGGGCTTACGTTGTATGCTGGAAATATTTTTTATCCCCAATTGCAAGAAGAAAATCTATTGAATTTCGTCTATTTTTAACAAATGGGGCTACACCACATTATGCTAACATTACCAAGGATTCACTGACCAACGTTTTTGGAAAACCCGGGGGATTGGAAGAGGAGGCCCTATTTCCTGGCCACCTCGTTCACCAGATTTGACTGTTCCAGTTTTTTTTTTGTGGGGGTATGTGAAAGAGAGGTGTTATAGTCCACTTCCCAATATTTAGAGCAATTAAAAATTTAAAATCCGGAAAAATAATAGAAAATATTCCTGAAGAATTTTTAGTCAATAGTTTTAATAAGTTTTTTCGAATTTAAAAAAGTGCGTCGAAGTCGGCGGAAGGCATTTTCAACATTTACAGTAGTTTTTTAAAAAATAATGTAAACCCTTTTTTTTAACTATTATTTTGTGAATAACCTAAACCTTTGGGATCCTTTTTTTGTAACATATGAAGCAAATTTTAATTGTTAAATAATATTGTTGGTCGCCCCCCAGTCAATTTTCGAAGGTCAATAAATACGTTGTTTTTTTAGATAACCATAGCTTGTGTTACATTTTTTTAAAGGGGAAAGATTAAATTTTGAAAATATGAAACCTATACAGGGTGTTCCATTTAAAATAACATAGTTGTCCTATAATGGAAAATCGGCCATTTTGTTTTTGAGCTAATGAAATGTCAAATAAAATCTGAAGGTACAAAAAACTTTAAAAAAATATAAGTGCATCTGTAAAAACCGCATCTTGATACCTTTATTTGTTCCAAAGTTATTCTCGATTAAAATGGGTCAAAATATGGCCGGCCACCCTGTACATTGCATATTAGTGGGACTGCTAACTGGACACGATAACCTAAGAGGATACCTACACAAGATAGGCTTATACAATGGGGACTCAAGTCGCAGAATGTGCGACGAAGGTGAAAAACAGCCAACCATATCCTGTGCGAATGAAAAGCGTTAAATCACAAAAGATAGGCATTATTTGTGCTACCGAAATTGAGCCCACAGGAATATATTAAACAACCAGTCTCGGGATTATACAAACTTGTACTAGCAAAAAGACTAATGGAAAAATTGGAATAAAAAAATGGAAGATGAAGCACAAAAAGCCAGGACGTTGCGCTGCCTCCCGTACTAATCATGACTGCTTCCAGGGAAAAAAAGCATATCATGACTTCATAAGTTTTTAACTGATCAGTCTGAATTCATAAAAAAACAAACTCTCGGTAATTATGAAAAAAGAAATTTTATTAATACAGACAGATCAGAAAAAAAAACTTGCGAAGTCAAAAAAATAACGTGGTCTAATTTTAGATCTCATCAGAACTCTAAGAGATCGATATTTCTGGATAGGAACTTGGCCCTTATTTCAGTTTCAGTATTTTGGTACAATCTTTTCTTCTTTAATCTTTTTTAAGATATATTAGTTTGTTAAAGCCATTATTCCATAAATTCTATACACCTTTTACTTTAAGTCCTTCTGTCAGAATTTTTCTTATCACTATGCATATTTCACACCTCTCCTAAAGCATTCTTGTGTTCAGTTAATGCACTTTAAAACCGAATACGTATTTTTATGCCAAAAAACATAAACCGTACAATGGCGCCCTCAACTGTTAGGGCGGTAACTAATGTTTCCCGAGCTATTTTGGTAATATCGTATACGTGTCACATTGAATCTTGCCCTGGGGTTAACTTGGGGTTGCCTAATAGGGAAACTTTCTGAAATATGTTCTTGTGAATTTAAATTTAAAATTGTTTATTTCTTTGGTTTTGTATCTTTAGTAAATAGATGTGTCACTTTATATACCTGACTTTTACATAATCTTAGAATAAACTAATTGTGAAAAAAACATTCAAAACAAAGCTTTTATTTATGTGTACTCGTTATGTGTACTTAATTAAGGGATTTCACTTGTAAAAGGACTTTCATTAAGAATTAAATCAAATTAAAATATAGTGTTAATACAAGTGTCTTTTATATAATTAAAAAAAATGATTTTTTTTATCGTCTGTGAAACGAGATATTAACAATATAATTTTGCATAATTAACATTGTCAATATCTGTCATTATGCCAGTAACTGAAGACCTGAAAGTACCCAAAGCTGTAAATAAACCTGTACAGTTTTCATTTGTGAAGTAATTCTTAGGTCTTCGCGGATGCTTTCGAGCGAGAAAAAGTTTATCAATAATAACAGGTGGGAAAGGGCTGAAAATGGCCCCTCAATACCCGAAAATTAGGAATTTTTGTTTAGACAAAAAATGAAGACTGCCTTGAAATCTACAAAAATGGTCCATGTAATTTTTTTCGAAAAATCAACAGTTTTCGAGATAACGGGACCAAAAAGTCCCCTCATTTTAGCTGCCGCTCCACAGCTAGAATGCCGCTATCTTTATAGATTTACTTATAAGCGGGCAGACGAATCGTTCCATTACTCGGGCAATAAGACACATTTTTAATCATTCAAAGTTAATCGGAATGGGAAAACCCGTACCTATCATTGCATATGAGTTTGGGTTCATTCTGATTTTTCTAGAATATTGAAAAATGGGGTCAAAGTTTTTTTTTACAATATTTTGAGAGTATCTCATTAATGTATTGATATTTTTTGAAAAAATGGTTTGCTATTAACAATTCTTTTTTATAATGAGACCTTAGCAAGTGTTTAATGATCCCAGAAAATTTCCTTAACAATCTTTTTTGCGTTTTGATAAAAAATTGTTTTTCCCATCTGCATTTTTTAGTAAGAAACTACTACTACCACATCTATCCAGTGTGTCCCAGTCCCAAAAATGAGTTTCCCGCGAATATCTGTCAAAATATGCGAAATAGAAAATTTTTTCTGAGACAAAAAATGAAGATCACCTTGAAATCTACAAAAATGATATCTTCCATTTTTTTCGCAACACCAATAGTTTTCGCGAAAACGGCCGTCGAAAAATTCATAACATTCCACACTGGATAGATGTGGCCAAACGGCTAAAAATGCAGATGTGCAATATATTTTTTTATTAAAACGCAAGAAAGATAATAAAGGAAATTTTTCTGGGACCATTAACCACTTGCTAAGGTTTTATTATAAAAAGATGTTAATAACAAACCATTTTTTTCAAAAAATATCAATAAATTAATGAGGTCTTTTTCATTCTTCTAGGAAAATCAGAATGGACCCAAACTCATATGCAATAATAGGTACAGGTTTTCACATTCCGATGAACTTTGAATAATTAAAAAATGTGCATTATTGTTCGAGTAATGGAACAATTCGTCCACCCGTTAAAAAATGAATCCATAAAGATAGCGGCATTCTAGCGGTAGAGCGGCAGATAAAATGAGGGAACTTTGGATCCCGTTATTTCGAAAACTATCGATTTTTTGAAAAAAATTATAGGAATCATTTTTGTAGATTTCATAGCAGTCTTTATTTTTTGTAATAACAAAAATTTTCCATTATGCATACTTTGGCAGATATTAGCGAAAAACGAAGCCTTGAGGGGCCATTTTCAGCCCTTTCCCACCTGTTAATGTTGATAAACTTTATTTCGCTCGAAAGCATCCTTGAAGACTTAAGAATTGTGCCACAAGGGAAAACGGTACATATTTATTTACAGCTTTTTTCCTTTATTTATTGAACTCCATGTATGAAAGTCACGCATTCATTTTGAAATATCTCGAAAATGGTCCTTACGATATTTTTTTAAGAACTAATGCAATAAAAATATATGGAAAAACCCTGTACACAACACATAAGATCTGTTCGTTATTAAGTAATATTTTACACTATTTTGCACTTTTTGGACCCATCTAGTCCTAAAATACACATTCCATAAGAGCAATTACGTAAAAAAAGCATAAAATAGAATTCACTGTTTCTTGTTTTTAAGAAAACGATAAAAAAACTCAGTTTTTTTTAATTTTCTAATACTTCGATTTATATTGCATATTGTAAGATTCGTTTTCGAGATATTCCGAAATTAATGCATGTCTTTCATACATGACAGGTATCGACAATGTGAATTATGCCCAATTTGATTGTTAATGTCTCGCTTTAAAACGATAAAAAAATTCCTTTTTTTCAGTAAGATAAAAGACACTTTTATCAACCCTAGATTTCAATTTCATTACCTTAAGCGGCTGGATCTCGTACTAATAGAACCATTTTGGTACGTAATACCGATATATATATATATATATATATATATATATATATATATATATATATATATATATATATATATATATATATATATATATATATATATATATATATATATAAATAACTTATTTGTTCAGCAAAATATTGTCGCTTGTAAGTTAAGGATAAGTATTGACAAACTTTTTGCGACAGCGAACATGATTATGCTTTTGGGTTATTAAATTGAATTATATTTGTAATTTTTTAATCTAGTATTAATTGAATGTCCTGTCAAAGAAATAGTGCAGTTCGCTGCACTTATTTTTCAAGTCGGGCATTGAGATCGGCTTGAGATAAAGGATGTTTTGTCAGCGAAATTATGGATGTAATTAAAAACTATGAATGGAACAAATTAAGCTTTTTTTCTTAATTAAGTAATTTTTAAAATTTATTTTTGGTTTACTTTGTCACATCAATTACTACTTAATATAAGTTACTGAAAAATATCCGTATTTTAACTGGAATTTAGGAAACTAATCTAAAAATGGCTCTATCCTTGATCCCTGATAATGAAGTATTTGCCGTACCTAGCACAAAATACCTCAATGTATATCGGTAAAGAAAGTTTTCCAAGCGACAGAATTTATTTACAAAATAAACCTCTTTACATTTAAAAATTATTTATTCATTATTACGTTATATACATTTTAAAATACGTAGGTCGCACCGAAAATGTTTGCAAACTACAAAAAATACACCTTATTTGTGAAAAAAAATGCTTTATTGTTTTTCAAAATATTCTCCTTTTAACTCAACACATTTATTTATTTAATAAAACCAATTAGTAAAACACAGGTCCGTATCTGAGGGGTGGGAGGGTTTGGGGGTTTAAACCCGCCCTCAAAAATCCCGAAAATATTTAACAACCGTGCAACGCTACTTCGTGACTTTAAAAATAGGAGGTTCTCAGAGTCTTGCTTATGAATTATAAATAGACTAAATATAGATCAAGAATTTAAAAATATTTTTAAAAAATCCGAAGCTTTTATAAAGTGTGTAGATGACGAAGAATGCATAAAAATACCTAAAATAGTTTCACAACAGCAGAATCGTTCTAATGTCTTGGTAGCTACTGCAGAAGAATATTTTCGAATCACAATTGCAATTCCTTTTTTTGATCATTTTATCGAAGGGCTATCTGCAAGATTTGCAAATCACGAAAAATCACTTTCATCGTTATATTGTCGAGTGCCAAATATGTGCGAAGCACTCGCAGTAAAAATAGATTACTTGTTAATATATAAGGAATTTTTGGACCTAGATACGTTATCTGCCGAATTAGAGTTGTGGAAAAAAATGGATTGAGTTGCCTCAAGCAGAAAGGCCGAAAAATATTCTTAATGCATTATCAGTAATCCATCTTTGTTTCCTAATATTCATACTTTGTTGCAAATTCTAGCAACATTACCTGTATCTACAGCTTCCTCGAAACGATCATTTTCATCGCTAAGACGATTAAAAGACTATTTGCGCAATTCAACTGGTCAAGAGCAGCTAACAGAAATTGCTTTAAGCGTACATCAAAATATTAAAATTGATACCTCGGAAGTCTTAAATCGTTTTGCAAGGAAAAAGCAAAGAAATATTCACTTTTTATTATAATTATTATTTTTAAAATTTAACTTTGTTACGGGTTTTTTTAGTTTAACCTGATATTTTCTTTTATTAAAACCCATTTATAAATTAAAGTTTTTTTTTTAATTCCTAATTTATCAAATGCCACTGGCCTAACGTCCCCCAAAATTTTGGTCCAGGTACTGGTAAAACATAAATAGCATTCTTCCTGGGTCACTTTAAAACAAGGTTTTCAAACGCAGGACCAAGCTTCATTTGGATTTGAAAAACGCTGACCATGCATTTTATCTTTAAGTTTTGGGAACAAAAAGAACATGGTGGTAGGTCGGTGCTGTACGGTGGATCCAATTATTTCATCTTGGACTGCCCTAAAAATCGATTTGTTTGCAGCGTTGCATGGGACAAAGCATTGTTGTGGTGCCAAAATATGTTTCTTCTTGGACACACCTATCGAACTTATTTGGGGCAAACAAACTGTAGTGTACTAAAGAGCAATAACTGTTTGTTGATCTTCCAATGATAATATATTCTAGGTAGTAGTTATTTAAAATAACGTCCGTGGTGGAACTACCGCGTTGTCTAAAAGGTGCTGTGAAACGCAATATTTGCATGTTTTAGTGCTTGGACAGCGTTGACGGAACTGGGAAAAAGATGGGTTAAACATCAAAAAACCCGGCACTTACGGTACTCTAGTACTTAGGAGCATATATGTACAGGGTGAGTCAACGATAGAGTAAAGTTTATTATTTCATTGGTTTCAAAAGTTATGAGAAAATAGTAAATACAAAAGATGTAAAGATTCTTAGGATGCACAATTTAAAATTATTTTAAAGTATACAGGGTGGCTCAAAAAAGCGTGACGAATAAAATATAAATTTTTTTAAATGAAACACCCTATTTTTAAATTTTGTTTTGAATTCCTTTTAAAAATCTTCAACTTTTTTATTAATAATAATGCATACCTAAACCTAATAGTTTTTCCAATATTTCAATTTTTCTAAAAAGAAAATAATTTTCACACTTGCAAAAAAATTACGATAGCGCCATTATTTTTGAAGGTAGATCTCATATTTGATATTAGCGTTATTCGAAGATGACGTAAAAGATATATGCATAATGAATTTTAATTAGATGCTACAGGGTGTTCAAAATAAACGAATATGTTTGGATCATTTTAAATTGAAAAATCTCGATTTTTTTAAATGGCGCACCATATATATTATTATTTTTTCTGAAAGATCTTACAAAAACCCACAACTTTTATTAAGTATGTCATATACCTATTTTTAATACTTTGCGATTTATTTTAACTTTTCCAATATTTACCCTTCCTTCTGTCTAAGACTATTGCTATAACATT
This sequence comes from Listronotus oregonensis, assembly GCA_019359885.1. Lineage (NCBI taxonomy): Eukaryota > Metazoa > Arthropoda > Insecta > Coleoptera > Curculionidae > Listronotus > Listronotus oregonensis. The sequence continues at coordinate 15,263 of JAHBCN010013998.1, forward strand.
AGTTCACCATGACAAAATGACATTGTCAAATTTTAACCTGACATCTGAGTAAATAAATTCATAAAATTTATTGTGGTGTCAGTAAATTAAAAAAAAAAATAAGTATGGATTTTCCCAAAGCTGAATTAATTGATATGATTTATATACTGGGTGAGGCGCAAAGAAATTCTTTGTTGGCAGTAAGACTTTGCAAGGCGAAGTACCCTAATAGACGTGTACCGACTAGGCAATCTCTCCAATGGAACGGTTTAATGCTAGTGGTAGTATTGAATATGAAAAACGGAAAGTGGTAAACCGGAATGCTACCAATGAGGAAAAAGAATTGGAAATTTTACTTCAAGTTCAAGATAATCCCCAGGTCAGTAGCTGTCAAGTAGCTAGCTTATGTGATACATCCCAATCTACCGTTAACCGCACCACTAGAAAACACAAATATCATCCCTTTCACATGGAACTACACCAAGAACTTCTAGACCGCGATTTTGAACAAAGGGTAAACTTCTGCACCGTTATAAATGAAGCAATAGAGGCCGATCCAATTTTTTTGTCTAAAATAATGTTTTCCGATGAAGCTACTTTTCGCAGTAATGGTGCAGTTAATCGTCATAACATGCACTATTATTCAACAGTTAATCCAGTCTGGGTACGGGAAGTGCATAACCAAAACCATTGGTAACTTAATGTGTGGTGTGGAATAAAACACTTTAATGTTATTGGACCATATTTTTTTCACGAAACAGTTAACGGGCCTAGATATTTAAACTTTTTGCAGAATGATTTACCTCAACTTCTTCAAGAATTTGATAACATTGAGATCCAACAAATGTGGTTTCAGCAAGATGGAGCTCCTCCGCTTTACCATCGAGAAGTTCGAGAATTTTTAAATAATCATTACCCACAGAAATGGATTGGTACAGGTGGATTCATTGGATGGCCCCCTCGATCATGTGACTTAACACCACTAGATTTCTTTTTGTGAGGATATGTTGAAGATCGTGTTTATGTGAATCCCCCTACAACACCAGAATATATGGAAAATATGATTCGGGACGCGTGCAGGAGAATAACACCGTTTATGCTAAGGAACGTCCAAGAAAATATACGAAAAAGACTAAACATGTGTATCCAAGTAGAAGGGCATATTTTTGAACATTTATTGCGCCATAATAATAATTAAAAATAAGTTAATTTGTAGTAATAGGTATTTATTATTATTTACTTTTTCTGTAAATTTAAAATTTAAAAATGGCCAACTAATGTTATAGCAATAGTCTTAGACAGAAAGAAGGGTAAATATTGGAAAAGTTAAAATAAATCGCAAAGTATTAAAAATAGGTATATGACATACTTAATAAAAGTTGTGGGTTTTTGTAAGATCTTTCAGAAAAAATAATAATATATATAGTGCGCCATTTAAAAAAATCGAGATTTTTCAATTTAAAATGATCCAAATATATTCGTTTATTTTGAACACCCTGTAGCATCTAATTAAAATTCCGTTGCATATATCTTTTACGCCATCTTCGAATAACGCTAATATCAAATATGAGTGATCTATCTTCAAAAATAATGGCGCTATCGTAATTTTTTTGCAAGTGTGAAAATTATTTTCTTTTTAGAAAAATTGAAATACTGGAATAACTATTAGGTTTAGGTATGCATTATTATTAATAAAAAAGTTGAAGAATTTTAAAAGGAATTCAAAAGAAAATTTAAAAATTGGGTGTTTCATTTCAAAAAAAATGTATGTTTTATTCGTTACGCTTTTTTGAGCCACCCCCACACCCACAAAATGATTTTAAATTGTGCATCCTAAGAATCTTTACATCTTTTGTATTTACTATTTTCTCATAACTTTTGAAACCAATGAAATAATGAACTTTACTCTATCGTTGACTCACCCTGTATATGTAAATGTCTAGCATGTATTATATAGGTATATGAAAAATCCTTCATGAGCTGTCACAAAAAAAAGCAATTATTTTTTTTTCAACACTGCGGAACTGTCTGACTTTAAATGGATTGGGGTTACTTGAAAACAACCGTTGAGCCGACTGGCGCTTTGATTCAGGCTCAAAGACGTTAATTCGATTGCTAAACCTTGAATAAGAACAAACTTATTAGTTATAATTTATAAATAGCAAATTAATATAATTTCTTTGCTTCTTTAAGTACGATGTTTCGATGGCTAAACGGGTATCACGTTTGCCCAGCAACACAAAGGCCCCGAGTTTGATTCTACAAAACTCCAAGTACTTTTTTAAATTAAAAACACACTTTTTATACTTATTTCCCAAGCTTTAAAATTATTTATTTACTATTGATATTCCACTTTACTTTTACAGTGCTGACCAGGCTTATATATATATTTATTTACGAAAAATAAATAAATTTTATAAGTAATCTTACAGCTCTCTTATCCGTGGGTTAAATACATGCGTTGTTGACAGCACTGTAAGAGTAAAGTGCAATATTCATAGTGAATAAACAATTTTATAGTTTAGAAAAAAAGTTAGGTATTATTGCTAAAGAAAATTTGTGATGATGTTTTTATATTGCAAAATCGAAAGAACAATATATTTGCAAATAAAAAAGCAACCAGTTCCTACATGTCCGCTTGGTCACCCGGTATATATACCTAAATTTATTTACCCATAATTTTTACGCCCTTTGAGATGTCTATCATTAAAAGAGTCAGCAAACATATTTGCCTCTTCTGTCGTCACGCACACAGTGTCTTTGCATTGAAAATCGATTGGTTTATTTCATTTAAGCACGCAAAAAAACTATAGGGTAAAAAAACTTTTTATTTATTTAAGGTGTGTTGTTGAAGACAAAAAAATATGTATGAATTTAACTTCTTGTAATAATGTTTTGTTTGTTCGTTGTGATCCACTTAACTGCAGCAACATCCTGGACGAGAGAACAGACCAGATGATTCCCCAAATACTCATTCAACAAAAACTTCGAGGTAAAAATTCCAGATCGAAGTAAGTGGCAGCAACCCGATCTCGCCAGCACGGTTGGAGACATCATCTGGTATACGGATGGTTCCAAAACCGAGCAGGGAACTGGACCGTGCGTGAACAGGGTTTTTGGCAATATTTTGAATGGGGTCTACACGTGTTATCTTTAGGAATATTTAAAAAAGTTAAATACAAGAGTTTTATGGTTTTATCTGAACCGCTAGGATTTGCTAAGAAAAGAAACAAATGATAAACGACAAGTTGACAAATGAACAGCAACTTTCTTATTTTTAATGGAATGCCCTATATATTTTAACCTATTACAATAGACAATTTTTTGCAAAAGTATATAGTTTGCCTATGTTTGCATTAACCGTTTGTGCAATATTTAAATTTTTAGAATTGAATTTTTTATTATTCAGACCTCTTGCGTCTTAGCTAGTTACGCGGAGTGGGCTTTGGTAAAACACCTATTATATTATTAAACAAAACAACAAATACACACATCAAAATAATCTAGGGAACAAGAATTAAAATTGTTCTAACTTTTGTAGTACCCAATATATTATCATGAAAATTTCTGTGTATATTTGTGATACTGTTGTTGTTTACAATACACATTATTTCAATTTTTATCAGTTTATGTAATGTGGATAAAAAAAAGTTGTACTGCTATTGTTAAAATATCGTATCAGTTTCTTTTTGGTGCCTGCTTCTACGAAGTGAAAACGTGACTTTCGGTATTTGGATTAGTGTTTATTTTAATTATCCTAATGGAACGACGACATTTAACGCGCGAAGAGCAGTTGCGAACAGTAGGGATGGTTGAAACGGGTTCAAATTATAGAGCAGTAGCAGACGCCCTTAACACATCAGCAAGTGTGATTTGTCGATTAATGACAAGATACCGTGAGACCGGAGATGTAAGAGAACGGCATACTGGCCGTACGAGAGTTACCGACCCTGTACACGATCGTTTTATTCGATTACAGGCTTTACGAGATCGAACAGTTACTGCAGGTCAGTTAGCAAATGAGCTAGAACGCACACACCATGTTGTTGTGAGCAGCCAAACTGTCAGAAACAGATTGCACGACTTCAGCCTTTATGCTCGTCGACCGCTCCGTGTTCCCCCGTTAACAAGAGGCAACCGCGCTATGAGACTGGAATGGGCACACGAACATCTAAACTGGCGACATGAAGAATGGCGTAATGTACTCTTCACGGACGAATCTCGCTTCGGTTTTCATCCTGATTCACGCCGACTTCGTGTGTGGAGACGACCTGGAAATGTGGAACGCCTTGCTGCCGTCCAGGAAGTTCACAGCTACCAGGGTGGCACAGTTATGGTATGGGGCGGAATTCGTGTCGGAGGAAGAACTGATCTCGTTCTGTTAGAGGGCTTTTTAAATGCCTTCACTTACCGTGACAGCATTTTGCAACCTGTTGTGCTTCCATATGCTGCAGCAATCGGTCCGAATTTTCAACTCATGCAGGATAATGCCCGTCCACACACTGCTCGGGTGGTACGTGAATTTTTGGAAACTGAGCACATCAATGTTTTGCCTTGGCCTGCACAGTCCCCAGACCTGAATCCTATAGAACACCTTTGGAATTCAATGGGACGAAGGCTTTTCCATCAACAAATGCACTTGCAAACAAGACAACAGCTGTTCAATTGTCTTTCTGACTTATGGAATAATACAACCCAAATGGAAATTGACAACCTTATTTCAAGCATGACAATCAGATGCCAGGCTGTCATTAATGCACGGGGAGGTCACACTACTTACTGACAAGTGTATAAACTTAAACAACATTACTTTTTTTTGACCTTGTGTAGAATTATTATTTTCAGTAATTTTCATTTTTTTACTTTTTTATTGAAATTAAATTTTCTTTCTAAAAAATTCTGGCTTTTTGAGATATTCCTAAACGAAGGAAGTAGTAAGTAATTATCTACAGGAATTTTCATGATAATTTATTGGGTACTACAAAATTTATAACAATTTTAATTCTTGTTCCCTAGATTATTTTGATGTGTGTATTACAGTCATTGTCACCGCAATAAAGTCTGTCAAATTTGATAAAATTAAAGAGTTGGGAAATTAGATTTCTTTATTATGGGTTATTCCCAAGGAAGTTTAAAGGTGTATGGAAGCCCAATACTGTAGAACAAAATTGTCCAGGCGTGCAGGGCAGCGGGAATAGGGGGGTTGGCCCTGCGGAATTTGCGCAATTAATAGTAGATCAGGGCCGGATTTCCATAATTCTTTGTTACTATCTATAAAATTGACATCATCAAATGTCAAATTCCAACATTCACTGTTTTTTTTTTTAATTTTTTGCACAAAATTGTTGGGTATTAAAGATACTACTATAGAATATTGAAAATTATTGTGTAATATTAGATTTTATATTATCTGATATAATATGGAAATAATAGATGGCGCCACTTTACTGCCTTCTATTTAAATGGTCGATATTTTTGGAAGTTTTGTATTTTTACCAAAAATCTTTGGAATTAAATAAAAACACGATTTTTTTAAAATAAATTTCAAACATTGTATATTAGTATTATGTACTTATTACCAATTTTGTGATAAAAGAAGGGCAAGATAGTGTAAATGAGTTTAATCTAATCCTAAGATTCTGGTTGTACATTAAAAAGAAAATTTTTATAACTGCTTTTTAAGCATATACTTTTCACTAATAACAAACATTCATGAGACAGAATAACAGTGGTTAAAAATGTTTAGTAACTTTTGGTACCTGAGTATCCATTGTAACAGTATCCGTTAAATATTATGTGTGTACAGTATGTTGAGCTTAAAAAGTTGAAGATTAAGAAACCAAAAATCTAATTTTTGTTTAAACAAATGGTATTGTGTCGAAAGTTGCCTCCTCTCCGATTTTGATCAAATTTGGTATACAGGGGTTTTTTGGGGCGCTGATTACAAATCTAAAAAAATATCTTTTCGGCAACGTTTCGTTTCCGAGATCTTCATCATCAAAGTTGAAAATTAAACTAACCTCATTTTCACTATATTCTCCCTTCTTTTTGTACACAATTCTTGATTTTTACACTAAAGTGGCACACGATAATTTACACACCTTTTAAAACCTTGTATTTTTATTTATTTTACATTTTTTCCATTAAATTGCGAACTTTTAAGTTCAAAGGCAGCAGCCATATTTGCTTAAAAAATAAAAGTGTAAAAAAGGTGTAAAATAAACATAAAAATAAGTTTTTAAAAGGTGTTTGTGAAATATTGTGTGCCAATTTAGTGTAAAAATCAATAATTTTGTGCAAAAAGAAGGAGGAATAGTGTAAATAAGGTTAGTTTGATTTTCAATTTTGATGATGAATATCTCGAAAACGAAACATTGCCGAATTTTTTTTTAGATTTGTAATCAGCGCCCCAAAAAACCGTACCAAAATTAGCCTGGTCTGCCCAGTAATCAATAATTTTGATCTTATAAAAGAGTGTACTAAATTAATAAATGAAATTAAAGTACCTAAATGTAAACCTCATTTCTTTTTAATAACACAGGCCTGCGAAAAATTTGTGATTAAGCGATTTTCATTTTTTTCGCCTAATTAGGACTTACATTAAGCTGAAATAACCCCCTTTTTATTCTATCACGTACACTTTTTTATAAACCAGTATTATCTCTGAACACTAAAAAAAAAAAAAAAAATGCTTCTTTTTCTTCAAAACCTTGAGAAGAGTTAAAACCCCGTGTTTATTTGAAAATTCGTTGAGGGGTTTACCAGTCCTTCCTAGAATATTGTTGGGGATTCCCCGAGACTCGATTTATTTAGGATTTAGGACAGAGAGCACTACTATTTAGTATCGATGTGGTGTTGTTACAGTCGTTATTTCTCGGGCGTTGTACACCGAAATCTATCGGCGTTTCGTTGTGTACTTTTTATTTTCATTGTGCAAAATGTCTAGTAGGTGTTGTAAAAATAGACCTGATGACTTTATATTTGTGGACAGTTCATAGTAAAAAAGTTTAAAAGAAACATTACTAATTTCGTAAAAAATGCATATTTTGCATATTTTAAAGTAAAACTTGGAGATCAAGATAAAGTTTGGGCACCACACGTTATCTACAAGATTTGCGAAAAAGCCCTAAGGCATTGGTTTAAAAGAACAAGAAAAGCCCTACATTTTGGTGTACCAATGGTCTGGAGAGAACCCAGAAATCACGTTGACGACTGCTATTTTTGTCTTTGTGATACTAAAGGTCATAACACAAAATCTCTAAAGTATATCAACTATCCTAATCTTCCGTCGGCAATAAGACCAGTTCCACATTGGTTCCACATGATGCTGATATACCTGTACCAATTCCGCCAAAAGTCTTACAGTCCGTCGAATCTGAACCTTCAACAGATTCAGAGATTGACATTTTTGAGCCATCTGCCTCAGGAAGCAGTGAACCACACTATTTTTTTAAATGGAACTAAACGACTTAGTCAGGGATTTAGGACTTCCAAAAGATCTTTCTGAGATTTTAGGATCCAGGTTAAGGGAAAAAAATTACTGGCTCCAGGTACTACATTTTATTGGTATAGAAATCGTGAAGCTGAATTTGTCGATTACTTCGCCGCAGCTGGTTCACTTGTATATTGCCAAAACGTATCAGAGTTGGTTATTTATCTTGGTGCTTCTGAATATAATCCTACCGAGTGGAGACTTTTTATAGACTCTTCGAAGAGAAGCCTTAAAGCTGTTTTACTTCACAATGTCAATTTATATGCATATGTTCCGGTTGGTCATTCTACTCAGCTAAAAGAAAATTACGAAAATCTTGAAGAACTGCTTTTGAGGATAAACTATAAGCAACAGAACTGGATCTTATGCGGTGACCTTAAAATTTTAGCACTGCTTTTAGGTCAACAATCTGGATATACTAAATACCCATGTTTTCTATGTGAGTTGGACAGCAGAGCAAGAGATGACCACTGGACCAAAAAGAACTGGCCACCAAGAAAAAATTTAACACCTGGCTCTAAGAACGTAATTCGGGAAAGCCAAGTGGACCCCAAAAAATTTTATTACCCCCCCTACATAAAAAATTGGGACTGATGAAACAATTTTTCAAAGCTCTAGACAAAAATGGTGATTGCTTTAAGTACTTGTGTGAATCATTTTCAGG
>JAHBCN010013999.1:0-23369 GCA_019359885.1 Listronotus oregonensis
AAATGTTTCTTCCCAATCTTCAAAAAGAAAAAAATTTTTTTAGAGTAGCTTTTTCGATAAAATAAAAAAAAAAATTTTTCCCTCTTCAAACCTTTTTGGATATGAAAAAAAACCATAAATATATATATATATATATATATATATATATATATATATATATATATATATATATATATATATATATATATATATATATATATATATATATATATATAAATTTCAACGAATAGCATTATAGCTATTTTTTAAAGATGAGACATTCATATCATTGTTTTTGAAATTTAAAAATTTAAACTCCACTGCATTAAAGTGCTTATTAAATTTTCAAAACTTAAGGCAGTAGACAAAAGAATTAAATGATAAGATAAAATTTTAAAATATCTTTAAAATCAGGCTCTAAACACACACACACCCCATATATATATATATATATATATATATATATATATATATATATATATATATATATATATATATATATATATATATATATTTTTTGGCCTCTTTTTTTTAAAAGTGAATGTACCCTTTTTTTTTTAAATTTTTTTGTCTACTCCGCAAATTTGATGTTAATAAGCATTTAAATCGGGGGAAATTTTAAATTTTTAAAATTAAAAAAATTAAATGTCTCATCTTAAAATAGGGCCCTATAATCCGTTGAAATTTTAAATGGGATTTTAAAGGAATTAAAAGGGGCATTGTAAAACAACCGGATCCAGAATGGATTAAAAATTGGCTCCATAAATTTAATGACTTTTTTTTAAAAGCATTTACAGACAGTATGCACGTGTCAAAAAAACATATTTTTGGCAAAAAACCCTTTAATTAACTGTTTACTTGTCCACATTTCTGTTTTTTTTTACAAAATACACTTATCAAAAATTAAATTAAAACCTTACGTTTGACAATGACACATTCCTATGGTTACAAAACAACTTTTTTGAAAAAACTCAATAGAACCTCATTTTTTTTAATTATGTATATGTTGCACCCACTTGGCGTAGTTGTTCATTTCGTGAACTGTATGTCCAGTTCGTGAAGTGGAACCAGATAGTGTAATAATATTTTACTTTACTATCTGGACAATTTTTATGTCCAATTCATGAAATGCATATGTAATTTTTTTTCTTAAAAAACGAGACTATATTACACCATCTGGATAAAAAATTACCCAGTTCCTGTACTGTATTTTTGGCTTTTGTCCTTTTAGTCAAACAACCCCAGTCGTCGGTGCTCTGAATGGCATGAACATTATATTGAACTACTAAAGCAAAAATATTTAATATCAAAGATAATTTTTATACGCTTCTTAATCAACACCCCCGGAAAAACAACCAAAACCCAAAAAAAAAATGTTGAGTCTTTTGCATCATTGAAGTAAATAGATAGATGCCAAATATACATACAGGAACTGGTTTTTTTTTTGGGGCCAGATGCTGTAATACCGTCTTTTTTTTCACCAAGGGGAAAAAAATGGTATATCCATTCAAAAGGGGGGAAAAAAAATATTGTCCAAATGGTGAAATAAAATATTATTACACTATCTTGTTTCATTCCAGGAACTGTACATTCAATTTATGAAATGGACAATTACGCCATGTAAGTGCGACATACATACGATCCGCGAAAAGATAGTATGTTTATCTCGTAGAAAAAGTCAAGTCTTATTCCAGAACTCGGCTGCAATTTCACATCATTTAGAAGTGTTTTACTTTTCTTACTAAATAAACAATGTGTTATTATTTTAATGCAATACAGCTTGTTTTTACGAAGGATCTAATTTAATGTTGCAAAAAAGAATTATATTATAATTTGTTATTTTACAATTTTGTGTACGTATTAACGTTGTGATTATATCATGTATCAACGGTAAAAGTAAAGAGTTTTAAATATTTTACCTTCTCGAAAACATTATTCCGATACATAATTTTTTTTTTGGGAAACACTTTAAAAAACAGTTATCTAACAAATATTTGTTAGTTTTTTTTTTAAACTGGAGCCCCAAACGATGAGACCTTTTTGGGTTTTCCATGGAAAAACCCCCTTTTTTTTTTGTATTCTGACACAGTGTTATTTTGAAACAGCACTGCAATAGTGCTTTTCATCTAATGTTTTGACCGAAATGAAAATGTAGTCATTAAAAGTGTTGAGTTTTTTTGCGACCTGTAAAATGATGCAGCATAACCTGAAAAAGGGGGAATTCTCGTTTGTTACTGTGTCATGTAGTGTATGAAGAAAAATACTTTTTTTATCATAAAAATGCTTTTGTTTTTTATACGCTTTGTTTATCATCTCTTGGTTTTTTCACTTGTTATAAAAAGTGATATAAAAATTTTTTTTTTGTTATCTAGTTAATAGGTCATTACACTAAATATGAATAATTTATATATCATTTAAACTAGGTTTTTTTTTACACATCGTTGTTATTAACACAATTTTTGTAAAAAACATCTTCTTTTTTTCACATTATTTTTCGTTAAAAATCTCCCTTTTATTTTTAATGAAATATGTGTCTTTACTTTAGAATATTGTTAAAAACCCGGTTTAATAATGATTATCTACTGAAAAAAACCAGATTCTCATAAAATTTAAAATATTTTAAAAAAATTTTCGCAAGGGGCTAATGAGTTCGGCTCGATGAATAGAGAATACACCCAGCTATATCTCTTTGTTTAAAATCTACTTTTTAAAATGTTTATTAAGTTACTTTTTAGGTGCGTTTTTATTTGTTATGGTTATATTTTTTTTTAAGAAGGTAAAAAAAATGGTCAGTATTTTTTTTATTGTAAGACTAGTGTTTTATTCTACAAAAACATTATCATCGGTTTTTCACCAAAACGCCCCCAAAAATTTTTTTTATTTGTCTCAAAAATATTGTACCTTAGGTTAATTTGTCAAAAAACTATCGAATGCATGTTTACACACATTATAGACCAAAAAAACACACATAGTACAGTGTGGGAAAAAAAAATGTGTTTAACTTCCGATTTTGTACAATTATTATAAAATTTTAAATTAAGTTGCTTTTACCCCCTAGATAAAAAGTTTATATATGCTTAAAGTTTTTTTTTTAATTTTTGGGGGGAAAAACCACCTCTTTATGCTAAAGATTTAAATAACATAGACGTTTAAATAGACGTTTCTTTGAAAGTGTTAGACAATGTAATGGTTTCAATAACAGTAAAATCTTGGACTGTCATCGTCTTTATTTGTTAATTGTTACACAACGTTTCGGTTAGTGATGTATCTCCAACCGTTTTTAAGTGATAACTAAAAACTATTCCAAAAAGCTACGACTTATATACTACCCCCTGTTCTTGACCGATTTTTCACGGTTTGGTTTTTGGCCGCCAGATATTCAGAATATCGATGCTAGGCTTGCTAAATACTTTTTGGTTGTTTACAATTAAAAACTTCTTTAAATTTTCTTTTCTTCCAGTGGGTTTCTTTATGAATGGTTTTGTTTCCGACCATTGTATGCGGTGTTGTTTTGACCAAGCGTGTTCGGCAATCCCTGACTTCGAGGTTTCACCTCTTTTCCGTATTTTTTTGTGTTCTTTATCTTTTTGAATGGTCTTTTTTGTTTCCCGGATGTATACCTCACCACATTCACGGGGGGAATTTTTAAAACCATTCATTATTTAAAACATTGTTGTCTGGTGGGTATTCATATGGAATGATTTGAGGAACATGCTATTAACTGCAGTAATTAAACCAAAAGTTTGGCTAAGATATGTTGACGATACTTTTATTGTATCGACAGGTAATGACGAAGAACTTGAAGGTTTCTTAAAACATCTAAATTGCCTTCGACCTAGCATTAAATTCACAATGGAGAAGGAACAAAATTCGGCCCTACCTTTCCTCGACGTTCTAGTCAAACGAAATAATGGACATGTACAAACCTCGGTATACAGAAAACCTACCCACCCCTGGACAATATTTTCCCCAGAATTCTAATCACTCTAACGAAACCAAACAGGGGGTTGTACTTACTCTATATAATCGTGCAGTGAGTGACCTTATGTAACAGTAGGGAATCCCTGCAAGAAGAAATAGGTAACATAACTAGGGATCTTAAGCAGAACGGACACAATGAGAGACTAGTAAAGAACACAATCAAAAAATATCAAAATAAGACAACAAACTTTAACTTGAACGAGAATCCACCTGACCAAATATTTATGACAATTCCATACATTAAAGGAACTTCGTAAAAGATTCGCAGAATCGAAAATAAGTATAATATTAAAACGGCATTTAAATCCAAACTACTTAAAGTATTCTTACTAAGACGAGACCAGACAACAATGTTTCAAATAATGAGTGTATCTACCAAATTCGCAGTGAATATGGTGAGGTATATATCGGGAAAACAAAGAGACCACTCGAAGTTAGAGTTATAGAACACAAAAAACATACGGGACAAGGTGAAACGTCGAAGTCAGGGATTGCCGAACACGCTTGGTCAAAACAACACCGCATACAATGGTCGGAAACAAAAACCATTCATAAAGAAACCCACTGGAAAAAAAGAAAATTTAAAGAAGCTGTAATAATTGTAAACGTCGATATTCCAAATATCTGGCAGCCGTTGCTGAATCGTGAAAAGTGGGTCAAGCTTCGGTAAATGATAAGTGACCAATCGCGTCGTGTGCGAGCCGCTATGGTATTATATGAGCAGTGACGCTTAAGTAACTGGTTACTAATAAAAGTTTGTAACTGGTTTCTTTTGAGTAGCGCCGTGTGAGAGTGGCCTTAAGCTAACTTGCAAAATTAATATAATATTTAAAGGACATAGTCATAAACAAAGAGCTCTAAATATTTTAAGAAAATATTAAATTTATAATTAAATAGGTAATAAAAAAAGCTTAAAAACCTTTAAAAAGGGAAGGAAAATAATAACATAAAAAATTGCTAAAAACTTTTTGCCTTAATTTTCTTCATTTAAGATACATTAGTTTTAATGTACTTTCTTGTTGTTTTTTATTTAATCTGGAAAAAAATTTAAAAAAGGAAATTTTTTTGTAAACCACTTTTAACAGAAACATACGCGTAGTTCTGTACTATTTTTTTTGGAATATTAAACATCTAGTTTGGATGTAAAAATTATCAACTAAATGAATTGTGTTCAAATTTAATAATATAATATGGCATTTTACACATTTTTGTATTTTGAGATTTTTTAAAAAAATAATCCCTTTTGTAGCTTTTCTCTGTTGTAAAAAATAGGTTACAAAAAAGGTTTGGCAATAATGTTTCCCCAGATAGGTTGCAGGTTACTCGTTTTTCCGGTGGGAATTCGAGGAATATAAAGTAAGTTTCCTTATTTTTTCTTTTGCGGCAAGCTGTGGCTTTTATCTGCTGAATTTGACCCAAATTTAAGTCGTATTTAAAAAATACTAAACGTTTTTTTAGTTTAGATGTCATCTAAATGGCTCTGATGTTTATCAGATCTCGAAGGTTATGTGGTTTTAGTTTGCAATCGCTTTTATAAAACTAAAGTTATTAAGAAAGAAATGTAGTTATAATACAAAAAAACATGGTGTCAAGTGTGTAAAAGTAATAAAATAAGCTTAAGAAGAGCAAAAATAGAAGCAGAAATAGTTTTATCAGAAAAATGAAGTGCAAGCCGCCTGAACAATAATTCGTTGATTTCTCGTTTTACCCGCTACTGTTTGTCGTAAAACTCAATATACTTTGGGGACCCGCATGTAGGTCCGGACTTAAAATTTTCTTTATTTTTTTTGTACCTACTTTTTGGTATATTATGTAGGTTATAGGCAAATTGCAGATGTTGAATATAAAGTCTTTTCGTCTTAGTTCATCAGTCGTTTGGAGTTTGTCAAGCTATTTTCGTGTGTGTTCTTAAGCATCCAAAATAGCTAACCTAAACTATTAATATTAGTAGGTAATCAGGACCTGTACCCTTTTAATAGGTGCGGTGCCTACACAATAGATATTTGTCAGGCAACCTATTTATGGTTGAGTTTTCCACTGACGGTTGTAATTTAAATTTTATTTTGGTCAAGAAATCCACGAATTATTGTGAAACGTACCATACGCGAAGATTTAATATTTTTATGCTTGCATTAGGAAAGGAAAAAAGATTAAAGAAAAGGAAAATGGTAAAAGAGGACTTGAAATATTTAATACATTTCCGAAGGATAAAACTAAAACATTATAAAATACGCTAAATTTTTTTCATAATTATTTCTTGCTCAAAAGAAATATTACAATGGCAACTTTTAAGTTCAATAATATTATACAAAAGAAAGAAGAAAGTTAATTTTATTTTTTTTACAAATTACTATTAAAAATCATATATTGATCAAATGTTAAAGGATACAGTAATTCTGAGAATCAGCAACAAACAGATCTAACAGGGATTAATTAAGAGATATGAGTTTAGAAAAAATACATAAGTACTGTAAGTCAATAGAAATATCTAAAAAGCATATACAATTATTAGCGCAAGAAGAAGATAAAAAAGAATTAGTAAATTCTGTAGCTGTTAAATATAAATTATCAAGGTGTGGTTATGAACATTTTCGAGGAAAAGGTCTTGCAAGTGTGCAGTTTGTCAAAAGTAGAATCATTTTGCAAAGATTTGTCACAACAAAAATTCTAAATCTAGTGGTAGTGATAAAAAGGAAAAACCATTATTAAAGATATTTGATGAAAATAAAAGTATAGTCATTCAAACTGATGCAACATTTAAGAGAATGGGTTGTGTTCTTTTACAAGAAGGTTACCAATTTTATAAAAAAAATAATTATTTCTTTAATTTTAAATTTTAAAAATTTCCGAAGGCTTTATTTATAAAACTAAAAAAAAATAGTGGTATGTTAGTCCTGCCATGTACAATTAAAAAATAAGGTTTGACATTATACGGGGAGTATCAAAAATATTTCTATTATTTTTTTTTATCATCATCGTCTTGACCATAATTTTTTAGGTAACCCTTTGCGATACTGTGATTTACAGATTATTTTTAATAAAATATGGTTTTTCTCCGGTTCGCAGATGGGTGAAAGTCGTCTCTAATTCGGATCAGGAGCTAAATGGGTAAATTTATTTTTTTCTAGAAACATCTTTTTACCCAGCGTCTTTTTCACGGTTTTTTTTTGATAAACTTGCTAAACGCAATCTTTTTCTGTGTTATTTAGTTTTCGGTTTCTTTAACTAATGATTCTTTTAACAACGTTTTCTTAAAAAAAATTCAACAGTTACTCTTTAAGACGTTAAAATAAATATATCAAATAATACAAATATTTTAAACTGTGTAAGAAATATAATACATGTTAAAAAACTTGTATTATAACTTGTCAAAAATAATACACATACAACTCACCCAGACAATATGAAATAAGGATAATAAGGAATCTTAAATTTTAACATGCATTAAAATGTGTTATGCAACTTGCAATGCCTTTTTTAATTAACTTTTTTTCCATTATTGAATATGTCTAAGATTAAGACAGTTTTTCAACAATTTATCTTAGTAACATTTGATCATGACATTTTTTAATATATAGATGTATTTTTAATTCCTATATAAAATTTATTCCGTAAATGCCTGTCACTTAAACTCTCTCAGAATTAATACCGTCTTACAAAGAGTTTTTATATTTTATTAAGTTATCTTTGTATTTTTGTTTAATTTGCAAACTTTATTAGGTATTGTGGAGACCCACTCAACACTTTTTTTTTAATTTAAATCGTTTTTTTAATTTTCAATAATACCTTTTGGGTCTCTGAGCACCTAGACAAGTTGCTATAAGTCGATAAAAACCTTATCTACGATGTTGCCAAACATCATATCCAGACAGACTCCTAGGACCCCAACTGACGGATCAAAAAAAACATAAGAAACTTTAACAAAAGCAAGCAATCGTCTTTTATTAAAACATTTCATATTGTATTTGACCATGTCAAATTTATTATTTTTTATTATTATTATATGTTATAATTAAGTAAATTTTGTTCTGGTTTAGTGTTCATTTTTGTAATGTGCCGGTAGGATCTCTATACTGATGTTAAAAATAGGCCCAAGAGGTGCTTGTTACGCCATTGCATGGCACAGCTCTAGAAATGTGTAATCGCCTAGTAATGCGCCAAAGTCACTAATTCATTACTAAAGCTGGGCACTTTACCTGCTTGTTCATTGGCCCGTAGGGGGGTATACCTAGAAGTCCAGTAAATAAAGGAACAAAGCTGTAAATAAATCTGTACAGTTTTCATTTGTGGAGCAATTCTTAGGTCTTCGAAGATGCTTTCGAGAGAAAAAAAGTTTATCAGCATTAGGAGGTGGGAAAGGGCTGAAAATGGCCCCTCGAGGCCCGAAAAATGGGTTTCCCGCTAATATCTGCCAAAATATGCGAATTAAAGAATTTTTGTTTTAACAAAAAATGAAGATCGCCTTGTAATCTACAAAAATGGTTTTTATAATTTTTTTTTGAAAAATTGATAGCTTTCGAGATAACGGGATCCAAATATTATAATGAGACTTTGGCAAGTGTTCAATGATCCCAGAAAATTTCCTTCACCATCTTTCTTGCGTTTTGATAAAAAAATTGTTTTGCCCATCTGCATTTTCTAGTAAGAAACTACTACTACCACATCTATCCAGTGCGCAATGATATAGATTTTTCGACAGCGGTTTTTGCAAAAAATATTGGTGTTGCGAAAAACATTGTAAAAACCATTTTTGTAGATTTTGAGGTGATCTTTATTTTTTGTTTAAACAAAAATTCTCTTTTTCGCTTATTTTGGCAGATATTCGCGGAAAACTAATTTTTGGGACATTGGGAGGGCATTTTCAGCGGGTTCCCACGTCGGAATCGTGATAAACTTTTTCTCGCTCGAAAGCATCCGCAAAGACCTAAGAATTGCTCCACAAATGAAAACTGTACAGATTTATTTACAGCTTTGGGTACTTTCAGGACTTCAGTTACTGGGCTATAGGGGATCACGGATTTTTTTGTTTTAATGTATTGAGACAGTCCACGTGGTTGTATTAAATGTGGCAAGAGGTGGTTTATTAACCATGGCACTTAAAGATTTAAAGGTTTGGAAAAAAAGGGAAGCTTTTGCAGGCTGTAGGTTCCACCGCCTAGACACTCTAGGAATGCAGGAACAAACAAAAAGTTCGGGACCTCTTCATAAGAACTGTAGAGGGATGGTCTCTAGTATCTATAAGAGGCAGCTATATGTTAGAAGTACGCACATTAAACAGATATTTATCCTAATCTTAAATATACTCTAAGGAAATGTGCTTGCGCAACTTACAAAATACTTTATTATCCTCAGGAGAATCATTACAAGTGCTAGATGACATACAAAGGCCAAGTTCCTGATTGAAATCTTAGATAAGAGCGGAACGAGCAAATTTTTATATCACGTGATTTCGGAGCAGATAATTTGCTTATAGAACACGTGACATATGATGGATGGATGAAATAAAGAAAGGGATTTAACCAAAAAAAAACAAAAAAAGATGTCAATGAGGAACTTGGTCAAATAGTGCTGTGGACATGAATGACAAGAAAAGTATTCGTGTTAGAAACAAATTGGACAGTGTGATAGCGTATTTATAACTTGCTAAAACAGATCCTTTTAAGAAATTTAGTGGCCATTTTAACTAAACGTAAATCTTACATCCATATATGTTGAACAGTCGTTTTTGTTAAATACATATTTTTTTAATTTACTCCAGCTTTAATCATTAAATTTGCAACGGCAGACTGCTGGGTTGGCAAACCGCACATTTTGCAGTATTTGAACGCCGAAATAAAACCTCTTTTTTAAAAAATAAAAATTGTTTTTTTACCCCTATTATTTTGGCAAAGTTCCAAATTTCACACTTAAGTTTAACCCAACATAATACTCATTTATTAAATTTTAAAAAAAGTCGTGTTATCTCTATTTTTCCAGTTCCCCCTTGGATTTCATTGGCAAAATTTTCCCTATTGAAAATTGGAAAAGATGTAAATCGATTTGCAGTTACTTTTTACGGGCTTTTTTTTTCTTAGCCTTAAAAATAGGCGTATCAGTAAAAGAAGAAAAACAAAAAGGTCAAATTGCTTGGACAAAGACATAACCAGAATGAAAATAATGACATATATTATTTTAAAAGTAAAATTTATTTTAATAGCATGTGTTTTTTTCTAATATTAGCCCCCTTTTTCCATCAAAAAAAAAAAAGCAAATTGCACGAAAAAAAATTTCAAATAATACATTTAAATAAAATTTAAAATTTACTCACGGGATAACTGATGTTTTTCGCAAATTACTAAAAATTATCGAAACGTCTATTTCGTACTAAATGGCACATGACATTGATCCGAATCAAGAATAGTACAAGTTCTACGGTTTCAGAAGATTGTAATATTTATCTGCTTATCTCTATAGTCATAGTTTGTGGTTTAATTTTAGTTAAAATGAGGGGAAAAAAACCGAAGGGACAGGCCCGTTTATCATGGGACCCCTTTTCTCCTACCTTATAGTTTAATTTAAATTTTAACAATTTTTACTTTTTTATAAACGGGTACTCCTTTTCGTGGACATGCATCAACTTTCTTAATTTTAAAGGGACACCCTATATATTATTGCATCTTTTGATTTTACGTAAAATTTTAGACACATTTTACATGTAATGTCCTATACTAGATCTTACCGCTTTTGGCAAATTTTAAGTTTTTTTTTTTAAATGACGTTTGCTGATGAAATAATTATTAATTTTTCGTATAAGAAAGCCTTTATTATTTTTTGGAAGTTAAAAATCTGCAATTAAATATAGGGGTTTCAATGTAAAAAATTCGTCGATGACATCATATCTACTATATGTAGCACCCTGTATATTTTTATTTTATGTAAAAAATGCGCAATACAAAATTACTATTTACATGTTCGAAAATTTTCAATATTTCTTTGCTTTAACAAATAATGAATTTGTTCTATACGGTATAAATACATTTTTTTTCCCCCCCGTAACTACGAAATGCCATCTAAAACTAAATGTTTTATGTTTTAAAAACACATTTTTTTTAAAATTATAAATCTGCAATAAAATATTGGGGTTTCCATTTTGAAAAAAAAATCGATGACGTCATATTCATTACCTACTACATGAGTCACCCTTTTATTTAATTTTATGTCAAAAAAACGCAATTAAAAATAATTTTTACGTGTTCAAAGATTTTTTTTTTTTTTTTAGCAAATAATTAATTTGTTCCATACTCTATGTACACATTGTATAGTAGAATGACATATTACATTTAACTTACTAAAATATGGATAAAACCCAAACGGATAAAAACAAGTGTTTATTAACAATTACTGCGAATTCTTATAACGGCAAAATTATACTATATAATACTCGTATTATAAGAATTAAAAGTGCTTTTTCCCAAAATTTCGAGTAAAAATAAGCACTCTTAGTTCGTATGAAAATACTTTTTTTTCTCCCAAACCCAAATCAAAATTAAAACATTTAGTTATTCAAAAATCGTTTTTTTAAGCCTAGGTTAAAAAATAGCACTTTTAACCCCCGATTAATTTTATAAGCAACAAGCACTTTTTGTAAGGTAGAAATTGAAAAGCTTTTTCACCGAAAATATAAAAAAATGTAAAATTTTTTACGGTTGGAAAAAAGATTTCTATTTAAAAAATGTTAGATATTTTTGCACTGGAAACTTCTTTCTCAGGTGCCGTGGGTTGTGAGAAATAAAAGAGAACAGCTTCTTTCCACTTTTAATATGTATTTTTTAATAATTTTTAAAAAGAACAATAGCAGAATACAACTAACAGCCATCGGCTTCACGGCCGTACCGTCTCTACCCTCCTTTCTACCCCTCACGACCGTTCTCCTCTCTCCTTCGGTGTTCTTCGCTTTCCCCTCATCCTAAGTTACAGCTGACATTCTTTTATAATACCTAGGATGCTCGATAAGAACCATAACATTACCCCCCAAATTAAATTCAATCATCCAAGAGTGAATTTAATTTTCCTAATATTTACCTAAAGTCTACTTAACTTAAATATTCTAAATAAAATATTAATAACTGCTGAACAAACATAGGTATAAAATAAACACTTTAAAATGTTGTCATAACAGGATCTTTATAAAGTTTAAGATTAATAACATTTTGTTTCGAATGCTCGTGTCCTTCAGAGTCTTTCAAAATATAAGAATTTGGACCTGCCTGTCGAGCAATATAAAAGGGACCTGAGTATAATAAAAAGAACTTACGTATAGTCCGATTTTCTGCCGATGATTGAGGATGGCATTTAATAAGAACTTTATCCCCTTCTTGAAACTTAATAGATTTAAGTAAAGAGTTTGCCTTTTTGATTCGACGTTCTGCACGCGTTTGCAGACGTTCTCTGGATAACACGATGATCTGATCTTTGCCTAATCTTTCTTTTGTCTTAGGAAAATCAATATAAGTCTCGATCGGATGTTTTATTTTAACCCCAAACTGCACAAAATTTGGCGTAAAGCCAGTGGCTTCATTAATGGCATTGTTGTAACAATTTTCAACAAAATCTAGTACACAAGCCCACCGCGTATGTTTATCAAAACAATAGGACCGCAAAAGACGACCAATTTCTCGGTTATATCTTTCAGTTAAATTACCTTCTGGAAAGTATACAGATGTGTACTTTGATGCGATACCTTCACGCTCTAAACTATCAATATAATATTTACTTGTGAATTGACTACCATTATCACTTAGAATGTATTTGGGTTTTTGAATGGTTGGAACATAATGACCTATAATTTTATTTATAATTGTACGAGCAGTAGCTTTCTTTAAAGGATATAATTTGACAAATTTCGAGAACGCATCTACCAATACCAATAATTGAGACGCACCCCCTCGCGATATCGGTAAAGGTCCAATTAAGTCGGTGCATACTAAATCTCCCGGCTTTTCCGGCACTACAACATTTAAAGAACCTCTATTTATTTTTGATATCTTTGCCCGTTGGCAAAGATCGCAAGATGAAACAATTTGGCCTATTTGGCGTTGCATTTTTGGCCAGTAAAATTTTTCCTTCATTTCATTAAATACCTTAGATCGCCCAAAATGACCATTACCCACGTGATGAGCCATTACTAGATCATTAACCTGTAAGCTAGGTACACATAATTTAAACCCTGGACATAAATCATCACCTCGCTTAAACAACAGTCCAGTATGTACAATAAACCATAAAAATATTTTGTATTGTTTTTCAGTAAAAATAACAGGTTGAGTTTCTATCATTTCTAAAAATAATATCTTATCCTTTATCCATTCTTCTTTTAACTGATCTGCCCGCAAGTCCTTAAAACGATTTTTAATTTTTTTATACACATCCGTTAAATTTATTTGCATAATTGAATAATTAGTTAATTTTTCGGGAACTAGATTTAAATTTTTGTTAGCAGGATACCTTGACAGAATATCCGCCACTTTATTCTCAGATCCCGGGCAGTGTATAACTTTAAAATTAAACTCTTGTATTAACATAACCCAGCGAGAAAGGCGAGCAGATTTAAGTTTCGATGAAAGTAAAAAACATAGTGCTTTGTGGTCAGTTACGATCACTAAATCTTGCCCCAGAACTAATGTTCGCCATTGTTTTAGACAATATACAACCGAGAATAATTCTTTTTCAGTAATAGTGTACTTTAATTGAGCTCCCTTTAAAATAGTACTTGTATAAGCAATTACATCTTTATCATTATTTTCCGATCTTTGATAAAGAGTACCCCCCATTGCAAAATCAGAACTGTCGCATTGTATAAAAAATGTTTTATTAAAATTTGGATGTGCAACCACAGTGGCGCACAAGAAAGATTTTTTAATCATAGTAAAAGCCTTTTGCTCCGTTTCGCCCCAAGACCATTTTACATTTTTACGTAATAAAGGTAACAAAGGATGTGTTAAATCTGAATATTTGTCACAAAACCTTTTTTCGTAATTAATTAAACCCAAAAATCCACGAAGTTCGCGTATATTTCGCGGAGTTGGAAACTTATTTATCGCTTCTACCCTTTTTGGGTCAATAGCTATGCCCTTATTTGTAATAACATGGCCCAGAAAAGTTACTTCATTTCGAAGAAATTGACATTTACGAAGTTTTACCGTAATTCCTTCTTGTCGAAATTTTTCAAAAACTCTTTCAAGTTGCTTTAAATGTTCGTCTACGCTGCTAGAAAAAACTAATAAATCATCTACGTAAACCGCCGTAAACTCTTTACATTCGTCGCCTAATACAACATTCATACATCTTATTAAACTAGACATAGATGTAGATAATCCGAATGGTAATCGATTAAAAACATATGATTCGCCTTCAAAAATAAAACCAACATACTTTTTATCTTTTTCGCGTAACGGAACTTGCCAGGAGGCTGTTAAGTCAATGGTACTCATAACCATTCCTTCCCTAAAATTAAATAAAAGTTCATGTGGATTGGGTGGGTTAATAAAATCTTTAGACATTTTTTTATTTAAAACTCTCGCATCTAAACATATGCGCACCGAACCATCTTTTTTTCTAACCGTTACGAGGGGTGATATATAATTAGTTTCCCCCCAATCTATCATTTCATTAATTTGAGCATGGACCGTTTTTTATGTATAACCGGTATCGGGTAATAGGGACAACAAAATGGAGAATCGTCCTCCATTTCAATGGTATGTATATATGATTTTACACGACCCGGGCAGTCAGAAAATACCGATGTATAATCATTAAGTAATAAAAATAATTTATTTTTATTTTCTTCTCCCTTTATATTAGCTTTATTAACTATTTCGCGAATATTTTTTTCGTTATATCGATGCATTAACGGTGCCGTAGTTTTAGGTTCTACGTCGACAGAATTATCACTACACATAGAAATATGTGATATGGAACTCTATCCGAAAATTGAGAAAACGGAATCATATACTTTTATTCTCGAAAGAAAACAAAATCATTGCTTCTTTAAAATCTATATTAACTTTATATTCGGACAACCAATCCGCCCCAAATAACACATCCCGATTTAGATTAGGTATCACGAAGCATTTAACATCCAAATTTACCTCCACCCCTTGTATTGAAATAGGTAAAAGGACCTGAGACTTAACTCTTTGCTGTTTTCCACCGACTGCAAGTTTTATCGATACATTTGTCACCGGTAAAATTTTTAGATTTATAATCTTGGAAATCATGTTAAAAAATTTCCCGAAATCGCCGTAATTTCACTGCCGCTATCTAGTAAAACATCTACATCTAAATTAGCCACACGTCCCTTAATTTCTGGTGAACCCCCTGTAGCCTCTAGATCACATTCGCTTTCCTCTATTTCGCAATCGCTATAATCCACGTCGTCGTTAAATTTCGTAATTTCGATTCGTCTTATATTTGTATTTTTATCATCTACTCCCCCACTTTGCCAATTATTTCGGTTTCCCCTCCATTGTTATGACGTTGATTTCCACCACCATCCGCTGATGAAGTGGGATCGCTTCTCTTTGATTGCGTAGCAAACCCGTTTGTTGACCGACGTTGCCAACTCTGGCCTCCGTAACACCATATGTTTCATCCATATTTCGTAGGTATTCGTCAACTTCATCGAATGTTTTTAAACCGAGCGTAATTATTCCTCTTTGTATTTCCGGTGAAAAATGCTTAGTCAAAAGAGAGATTAATTTTTGTTCAGGTATAGGTGTAGACAGAAAACCTCCCTGATTAAATAAATCTAAGAAATATGCCGAATGACTTCCCGATTGAAATTTGCCGTAGCTTAACTTCAAGAAAAGGTCACGTTGTTTGTCAATTCCCCAAAATCTATTGATATACGCATTCTCAAAATCGTTAAAAGTTAAAAAACTATTTTCTTTTATCGTGACCCAATCCCCTGCAGTACCTCTTAAACATGGTAATACTAAGCCCAATTTATACCGCTCAGGCACACCGGCATCATCAAATATTTTTTTAATTTTTTCAAAAAAATCATGGGGTGAACTTTTCCATCTGGGTAAAAAAATAAATTTCCACCCCCCAGCTCTTTAAAATGTGCAATATAGGAACGGTGATCTGAAAACACGATTCCACTTTTTTTTGCGACACTATCTTTATATTGGGTTCATTTTTTTTTTCCCCTTTTTTTCCCTTTTAACTTATCTACATTTTTTTTCAAGCTTACTATTCCTTCAGCTAACTGCCCTAAAAAATTGTCTAACCTATTAGAGCCTTGCCGATTTGAGGGGGTACTAACATCATCAACCTCATCACTATCGTCATAAAAAAAATTTTGAATTTTGTCGCTTTTTACTATTCCTTTTCGGGGGCATATCGGTAAAATAAACAAGACCTATAACTGTCGTAGACAAAAAAACAAAAAAACAATAAAAATCTACAGACTTGTTAAATTATGATTTGTTTCTAAAAATTAGGAAATATGCCAAATTACAACAAAAAAAATTTTTTGGCACAAAATCATTAAAGTGATTATTTCACAAATTCTTTGGCAACACCCCCAAAAATTTGGGGGAAAAAATTTTTAAATAAAATAATAATAATAAAAATTTTTTTTAAACTTCAAAAACACTTTTTTAAAATTTTAAACTAATTTAGATATAGGTAATAATCTAAAAATAGTATGTTTAAAATTAGTCTTTAGTCTTTAAATTATTTTAAACACCAAAAAAAAAAATAATTGGAAGTCTTTAAGTGCTACAGGACTGCGTCAAACTGCATGCCACAATATCAAAAAAGGGATTAAAAAAATCGCTTGGTGTGTTTTTTTTTTAAAAAAAAAAAAAGGGGCAAATTGGAATAAGCTCACCGAATTTTCACCATTAGCTTTCTTGTCCAGTGTCGATCCCCCCCAAAATGGCTTCCTTGTTGTTTTTTAGCCGTTTTTTTTTTCCCCACGCCGCTAGTTGGGTGCCAAAAATGCCGGAAAAATTCTTTCTCAGGTGCCGTGGGTTGTGGGAAAAAAAAAGAGAACAGCTTCTTTCCACTTTTAATATGTTTTTTTTTAAAAATTTTTTTTAAAAAAAACAATAGCAGAATACAACTAACAGCCATCGGCTTCACGCCACGGCCGTACCGTCTCTACCCCCCCCTTTTTACCCCTCACGACCGTTCTCCCCTCTCCTTCGGTGTTCTTCGCCTTCCCCCCATCCTAAGTTACAGCTGACATTCTTTTATAATACCTAGGATACTCGAAAAAAAACCATAACAATGTACAGGATGGCCCTTTATCTTGGGACCCTACCTTATCCCATAAAATATACATGATATAGAAAAAAGTTGCATAAAAAAAATTTCTTAGTTTAATTAATATTTAAATTATATTTTACTTTTGTATATACAGGTTACTTCTTTTTTCCCTGGACACGCATTAAATTTCTTAATTTAAATGGGACACCCTATATATTACTGCATTTTTTGATTTTACGTAAAATTCTAGATACAATTAATATATAATGTCCTATATTAAAGCCTTACCGTGTTTAACATCTTTTAATTTTTATATAAAAAATGACGTTTGCGGATCCCAAAATAATTATTAATTTTTCGAAACGGCCTTTATTATTCTTTTAAAAATTGATTTTTTATTGGAAAAAACCTACTTTAAAAATTTTTTATAAATATTTTGATTACTGTTTATACGGGGCCCCCCCAAAAAAAAATAGAATTAAAAATGAAATTGAAAAAACCCCCCCAAAAAAATAATTTTTTTTTAAAAAAAACCCCCAAAAATTTTTTATAATTTTATCTTATTTAAATTAAAAAAAAGGCTAAGTTTGTATAAGGTTGCTTTTTCCCCAAAAATTTTTTATTTTTTGAAATATTAGCAATATAATTTTTTTTTTGAAAAAAAGCTAAAAACTTTTAGGTTTTAATAATAGTTGGCCATAATAGCTTTTTAAAAAAAAATCCTCTACTAATGCCACTATTTGTTAAAAAACTGCTTGTTTAAATATGGGCCCTTATCTAGCGACACTATTTTATTTGAATTGAGATATGAACAAAAAATTAAATGCTAAATTAATTAATTCTGATCTTAAATTTTTTCTTCTTTTATATTTCATACATTCTGTAGTACTTTTATGTTTTTTAACGCTGTCATGGCCAACAATAAAACTTAAAATATGATTTTTTCAATAGAAAAATATTATATTGCCAATATTTCGAAAACTCAAAATTTTGAACAAAAAACCTTATACAAACTTGCCTTTTTTTAATTCTAAATAAGATAAAATTATAAAATTTGGGGGTTTCCAAAAAAAAATTTATTTTTTTGGGGTTTTTTTAAAATTTTTTTTTTTTAAACTTATTTTTTGGATGCCCTTATAAAAGTCTAAAAAATAAAATTCCTTTGAAGGTTTTTAATAAAAAATCTAATTAAAAAATTTAAAAAAAAAAGGCTTCCTTATACGAAAAATTAATAATTATTTTAGGATCCCAAACTATTTTTTTTATAAAAAAAATTTAAAAAAAGTTAAACACGGAAACTTTAATATAGGCATTATATAAAAATGTATCTGAATTTTACGTAAAATTAAAAAAAGCATAATATAAAGGGTTTTTCCCTTTAAATTAAAAATTTTGGGTCCACGGAAAATGGGTATTTATATACCAAAATTTAAAAAAAATTTAAATATTAATTAAACTAAAAACTTTTTTTGTAACTTTTTTCTTTTATTTATTTTATGTATGGAGGGGAAGATAAACGGGCCACCCCGTACATTTAGGTTTAATAAATAAATCTTTTATAAAAAAATGGTTTTTTATTTAAAAAAAAAGTTTTTTTTAAAATTTTTTAAGTGTTTTTTAAAAATTATCTGTGTACTCCTTTGGCTGCGCGTGCTAATAAAAAGTTAGTTTCCCTTTTTTTAACCCCCAAATTAAGTGTTTTTTTTTTAAAAGAATATACAGATACAGTCCCATTATACGGTGCATTAAAATTCACAACATCATTCTCCCAGTACTTATTTTTAATACTGTCATATTAGGCATGTATTTATTTATTTTTTTTTTTGAAAAACCTGAAGTATACTCTGTTGTTCAACCAATGAGTTTTATTTTTTATGTTGTTTAAATTGGAATACAGAAAAAATGTAAAAGTATAAATATTTTCCCCCTTTATTTTATTCTAATCTACACCTTACAGTGTTTAATAAAAATATATCTAACATTGTTTAATAAAAATTTTTCTCCAACCGTCAAAAATTTTGAATTTTTGTACTTTTTTTGGTGCAAAAGCTATCAATTCTCATACCGTACAAAAATGTGCTTGTTGCTTATCAACACTTAATCGTAGGATTAAAAGTGCTACTTTTAATCCTAGGCTTAAAAAAAAAAATTTTTGAATAACTAAATGTTTTAATTTTGACTTGGTTGGAAAAAATAGTATATTTTAGGGGGAAAATAAGAGTGTTTATTTTTACTCGCAATTTGAAAAATGCATTTTTAATTCTTTAATACGAGTATTATATAGTATAATTTTGCCGTTATAAGAATTCCCAGTAATTGTTAATAAACACTTGTTTTTATCCATTTAGGTTTTATCCATAAATTAACTAAGCAACACATTAGACAGTGTCGTATCTATTTTTTTTTTTTAAGTATAATGGAAATTTTTTTAGTTTTTTAAATGTAATATGTCATTCTACTATACAGTGTGTACATAGAGTATGGAACAAATTAATTATTTGTACAACAAAAAAAAAAAAAATTTTTCTTTGAACAAAAAAATTTTAATTATTTTTAATTGCTTTTTTTTTGGGGCCTAAAATATAAATATACGGGGGTTTTTTATGTAGTAGGTAATGAATATGACGTCATCGACTTTTTTTTCAAAATGGAAACCCCAATATTTTATTGCAGATTTATAATTTTTAAAAAAAGGGATTTTAAAAACATAAAACATTTAGTTTTAGATGGCAGTTTCGTAGTTACAGGGTAAAAAAAATGTATTTATAATGTATAGAAAAATTCATTATTTGTTAAAGCAAAGAAATATTGAAAATTTTTTTTGAACATGTAAATAGTAATTTTGTATTGGCTTTTTTTTACAAAAAAATAAAAATATAAGGGGGCCACATATAGTAGATATGATGTCATCGACAAATTTTTTTACATTAAAAACCCCTATATTTAATTGCAGATTTATAACCTCCAAGAACAGCTAATTTTAAAAACAAAAATTTCTTATGATTTAAATTGACAGTTTTGTAGGTACATAGTCTAAATTTTTTTGTTTTTTTTAAAAATTTTTGTGTAAGTGGGTAATAAATACTTAAAATAGTTTTTTATAATATGCCTTTTTAAAATAGGGTTTAAAAGCTTGTTATGTTGTCACAATAATTTTTCCCCTTTCAAGTTTTTGAGTAATATTTTAATTTTTTATTTCGCAAAGGTAGAAATCAATATGTACACAAATCCTTAAAATCTGTAACAAAAAAAAATGCTACCCAAAGCCAAAGTATTTTGTGTTTTTTAAAAATTGGGGCCTTCTTGGAGATTATAAATCTGCACTAAAGTAAAAAGGTTTCTATTTTAACAATAATCGATAACGTCGTATCTACTACAGAGTCACCCTGTATTTTTAAAATTTTTATGTCAAAAAATGCGCAATTTAAAATTACTATTTACATATTCAAAAATTTTTTTAATTTTTTTTTTGCTTTAACAAATAAGGAACTAGTTTCATATATTATGTACACAATTTTTTAAACCCTGTAACTACGAAACTGCCACCTAAAACCATAAGTGTTTTATGTTTTTTAAAAACAGCTCTTCTTGGAGATTATAAGTCTACAATAAGATATGAGGGTTTTTATTTAAAAAAAACATCTATGAAATCATATCTATTACATGGGTTACCTTGTATATTTATATTTTATATTTTATGTCGAAAATGCGAATTTAAAATTTTTATTGACATGTATAAGGAAAATTTTAGTTTTTTTTTCTTAAGCAAATAATGAATTTTTTTCCCTGTTTATGAAACACTGTATAATTTTACTATGTTCTTTTACATTTTTGGGGAAAAGTCACGTGATAAATAAAAAACATCAATGAATTTTTTTTTTTATCATTTCACTAGGGCCTTTTACCATTTGATGGTCGCCATTTTTTTTACAATTTACGTAATCTTACATCTCGTCCATGGGGGAAAAAAATTTTTAGTCACGCGGTCTTTGGTTGGGGAAAAGAGCATTTGACAATTAATTTTAATATTATATTTTTCCAGTCGTTTGATATTCTTTAGCTTTATACCATTGACCAACTCTTCAATTTTAATTATCTCGGGGTTTAATTCCCATTTTAGTCGGTAACTTCCGAGCGCTAGCCGATGAAAAACCCTTCTTGCTTGCCTTGATTGATTTAAGACCTTAGGCTACATATCCAAACTTAATAAATCATTTTAAGTCACTCAGTTTCCCCGGGGGTATGGCATTTGACAGGTAACAATTGACAAGTTAGGACCTAATTTTTTTTTATCATTTAAATAACCTCACATCTTATCGAATTAAGATAAATTTTCCCCAAAATGACGTAGTTTTTAATTGGGGAAAGGGTACTGTCTTTTTAAAGAATTTAAAAAAAAAATGACTTAGCCTCAGCTATATAATATTAAACAACGTTTCAATGTTATTCATCATCGGGGTTAAAATTTTTAATTGGCGATTGATTAAAACCTTGGCAGTATCCTAATTTTATCAGATCTTTTTTTAAATTATGTTTTTCCCCAAAAAATATGACAGTTTACAGGTAACACTTACGGTTACAGCCACCATTTCTTTGCCCATGCATACCTTACGATTTTAATTATGGTTTTTTTTTGGAAAAAAGTATAATCGTATTTATTTTTTTCGTTAGATACACTAGGATTAATATTTTTCTTATGTAACTTTGATTTGAATCCAACTTCTTAAAAAAGTAATTGTTTGTAACTGAAAAGGGCACACTTAATTTTGATATATCTAACAATTTACAGGATATACGCGATTAAACACAAAAATACCATAGCGGCTTCTTTTTTTTTTAACTGTTTATATTGGATGTTGATTCCCATTTTATAAACTATTTAAAAATCAAATCACATTTATTAACAAACCCACCGATGTGGAAACTCTTTATTACCTAGAATAATACTGAATGATAAGTCAAAAGTAAGATGGTTTTTTACAGGTTTTGCTAATTCAACAAAAGATTTTTATCAGTAGTATGCTCGTTAAATACTGATATAACCCATTTCATATAGATGATTATAAATATACTTAAACAAAAAATCAAATAAAAAAAAGACAAACACGCCTTCTAAGGAAAAATTTAAATAAAAATTTAAAACCCTTTTTTTAAAAAATAATTTTTAAACCCCTATTACCACCACAATGAAAAAAATCCCAAATAACATTTGTTTTTTAGTGGGTTTTTTAAAAATATAAAATTATTTAAGTCCTTTGCATATTGGATTTTACTTCGGGGAAATTTTTCCAATTTTTAATCTACGAAAAGAAAAAAATTTATTTTTAAAATCAAATTTTGTTTATAAATTTTTGTTTAATTTAGAGGGTACAATTTAAAAAAAGTAATCGGGATTTTGAAAGGGTTAAATATAAAATATAAACCAATTTTATTATTTGTTTCTTGAAAAAAAATTCCCGAAAAAAAAAAGTGCATCATTCAGAACGAAATATGCATATAATATTTTAAATTAGTTTCTAAAGTTTCCCATACTTTTAAGTTAGATTTTTTTAAAATTTTTTTTTGGCCGTCAATTACTTAATTTATCTTATTTTTTTTTTTTATTTAAAAAAAAGCCAGTTTTAAACCCTCTATTACAAAAAATTAAAATTCTGAAAAGTATCACCAAGAAAAAAAAAATTTTTTAAATGAGTACCTTGTCACGGTTGTTTTTATTCCCAGGTTTGTTTTAAAATTTGTTGTTTACCTTAATGCAGGTCGGTTTTCATTTTTTTTTCAGCTTATTTTTTGGGAAGGCTAAAGATTGTAATTGCCGGGTTCTTTTTTATCGCCTTTGGTATCCCCTTATGCTTTTTCTTTTACCCCCCGTAGTATTGTCTACTAAAAAATCAACATTGTTATTTGGGGGGGAGGCAACTCAAAAAGGTAACGATGAAAAATTCCAGAATTAGCAGCGTGGGGGAAACCCCCTGTTTGCTTTTTGGGAAGGAAAAAGGGCCCGGCCATGTTTTGGCACTCCCTTATTCTTGGCGAGAACTAGGAAAATTTGCAGCGACTGGTATACAAGCCATCTTTATAGGATTTGTGCTGCAAATTTCCCAAAAAGTTTTACCTTTGGTTTTTTTGAATTTTGTTGTTTGCGTGGCCTTTTTTGG
>JAHBCN010014000.1:0-23426 GCA_019359885.1 Listronotus oregonensis
TGATTTTCGAGCTTATCAATTTTGGGGCCCGAGAATTTGAGGCTAATTTCTGGGGGTTTTCCCGGGTTGTCGAGAAATTTACAAATTGCGGGACTACACTTTTTAAACCGTCTGAACTCAGCTAAGTCGAAACACTAATGAACGTGTTTTATTACAGTGTTGCCAACCAAGCTCGCTGAAAATTCCCAATTTTTCGTAAAAAAAACCCCTTAAATTTTCCCAGATCAAAATTAAAAAAAAAAAAATTTTTCGAAATGACTTTATTGTCAGAAAAGTTCAAAAAAAAACATAAAAATAAAATCTCATGGTAACAATGGACATAAATAGAAAAAAAAAAATTAAAAAAAAATAAAAGTTTTTAAAAAAAAAAAACAATTCTAAAAATTCTTAAAATCAATTTTTTTTTTAAAAGGTTTTTCCCTTTTTTCATAAGACTTAAATGCTTTTCTTTTTGGCAGCAGTTTTCACTAGAAAGACGAATTAAACACACTGATTTAATGCCTCCTGGATAATTAATTTCGCTTTTTTTTTTTTAACGTCGGTAACGACTGAAAATACTCGCTCAGTCTCGGCATTACTGTGGGGCAACAAATACACAACTTGAATTTTTTTTTTCCTTTTAGTATTTTGTGGGCAACAACCACAAAATACGAAAGGGCAACAACATGCAGAGGGATGCTAAGAGCAGTTGATTGAAATTTCCCCGAAACCCGATACCACGAATTGTATTAGATTAATCAGCGCAACAAGAAGCAATTTTTGAAAAGATACAATGGTAAAACCATAACCCAGGGTATAAGGATTTAATAGGTACTTGTCATTAGTAGCCCTTTTTAATATTAAAATTGATAAATTGACTGAAATTCTTTTAAATTGAACTGAAAACAATCCAAATTTGGAAAACCCCCCAGATATTAGATAAAATTTTTTCCTATTAGAAAAAATCCCTAGAACTAGGAATAATTTCCTAGGTTGGCATTGTTGGTGTATTACCTACTGTATTGTATTATGTATAAAACAAAGCCGCCAGAGCGCTTGCCGCGCGATCGTCGAGATCAAAGGGTACCACTGCGCTATGGCACGTGCCGCCCGCGCGTTTAAAACTAACGGCAACGCAAATAGTTTTATTTTATAATTTCATAGACTCAAATATGATTTCTCGAGTTCTCGAGTTTTCTCGAGCTTGATTTCCTGAACAGTTTCCCGGGAATTCTCGAGCCGAGAATTCCCGGGAATGAACCCTACTCCCGACTAATCCCGCTACAACTTTCCAAGTATCAGCTGATGCTTGCACCAACATACAGCCAGCTGACATATTTATTTATCCATAGTTGCATATAAGCTATCACCAAGAATTGGTTAATGAGAAAAATCATTAAAAGTATATTTTTTTTTATGTTCAAGCGACCAATTTTCGTAAAATGTACCATGTTATAGTCAGCTGATGTTTTTTTTTCTTTAAGGTATTGGGTTAGCTACAATTTAACAAGTTTTTAGTTGGAAATAATTAAGAAATAAGTGAATATGCCGGGTGGTGCATCAACAGGCGGGATATAGGAAATCCCACGTAATTTTTAAAGGTGTCAATTATTGGGTTCCCTAAATATTTTGAACAAAAATTCTTTTAAAGTTTATTAAAGTGATGATCAAAGTATTAGTTAATTTTCATTATGAAGTAAGCAAAAAAATATGTTTGCTAATCATTTTTAAAAGAATTTTATGGATACTACGTATGTCTAGTGTATTATATACTATAATTAAAATAAAAAAGCTTATTTTAGATCAATTTTTAGTTGTGGTGTAGACTTTTTCTTATTACGCAAAAGGTCCGCTATTATTATTTTTGTCTTGAAAATCTTATACTTATTATTCCAAAACCAAATATTCGGATAAAATTTATGAATATTTAAAATGAACAGAAATAATTATCAAGAAATTAATATAGTAATCTAACCCCTCACTGGCGGCAGTTACATGAACGTCAGCTGCGGTTCCGTTGGGACAATGAGCCGCGGTAGCCTTTTTAATAATGACAAAGCAGTAATTTTAAAATGACAACTTTAATTCACAACTAACTGGCATTTTTATGATTGTTCATAAATATGAGGTGATAATAAAGTAAATAATTTTTAAAATATATTACTGTGTAACCGAAAAATTCAAAGTTTTTACCATGGACGTAGATTTGCATGCTCTTCAATAGACTTTAAAATACTGTTTGTCCAAAATAATTAGAAAGCCTATAATTGACCCTATTTAAAATTACATGGATTTCCTATATACCGCTCGACTATTCACCACCCGACATATTCTTTTCTTCCAATTAGAAACTTGTTAAAATTGTAGCTACTCCAATATTTAAAACAATTAGCTGACTATAACATAGTGCACAATGAGAATAATTTAAGATATGTCATTTCTCCCAGATAAAAATTATAAAAAGATTGTTGATATACTGCTGTAATTAGTAAGCTGATGCATTTAAATAGGCGTATGATGCTCCCGACTAGGGTTCATGATTTCTAGCTTATCAATTTCCTCGGGTCTCGAGAATTCTCGAGGCTAAATTTCGGGTCTTCTCGGGTTGTCGAGAAATTTACAAATTGCGTACTACACTTTCTTTGTAAACCGGTTCGAACTCAGCTAGAGTCGAAACACTAATGAACGTGTGTGTATTACAGTGTTGCCAACCAAGCTCGCTGAAAATTCCCAATTTTTCTGTGAAAAAATCACTAGAATTCCCTAGATCAAAACTAAATATAAAAATAATTTACGAAATGACTTTATTGTCAGAAAAGTTCAAAAATACATAAAAATAAAATCTCATGGTAACAATGGACATAGATAGCAAAATAAATTAAAAATAAAAGTTTCTAAACAAAAAAAACAATTCTAAAATTCTAAAAATCAACTTTTTTATAAAGGTTTTCCCTTTTTCATAAGACTTAAATGCTTTTCATTTGGCAGCAGTTTTCACTAGAAAGACGAATTAAACACACTGTATTTAATGCCTCACTGGATAATTAATTTCGCTTTTTATTTAACGTCGGTAACGACTGAAATACTCGCTCAGTCTCGGCATTGTGGGGCAACAAATACATATCGAACTTGAGATTTCTTTTTTTCTCTTAGTATTTTGTGGGCAACAACCACAAATACGAAAGGGCAACAACATGCAGAGATGCTAAGCAGCAGTTGATCTGTAATTCCCCTCGAAACACGATACTCACGAATTAAACCGTATTAGGATTAATCAGCGCAACAAGAAGCAATTTTGAAAAGATACAATGGTCAAACCATAACCCAGGGTATAAGGATTTCAATAGGTACTTGTCATTAGTAGTCCATTTAATATTAAAATTGATAAATTGACGAATTCTACTAATTGAACTGAAAACAATCCAAAGTTGAAAATTTCCTAGATATTAGATAAAATTCCCTTTTTTCCTATTGTAGGAAAAAATCCCTAGAACTAGGGAATAATTTCCTAGGTTGGCATTGTTGGTGTATTACCTACTGTATTGTATTATGGCGTGCCATGAGCGCTTGCCGCGCGCGATCGTCGAGACCAAAGGGTACCACTGCGCTATGGCACGTGCCGCCCCGCTGCCGCGCGTTTAAAACTAACGGCAAACGCAAATAGTTTTATTTTATAATTTCATAGACTCAAATATGATTTCTCGAGTTCGAGTTTTCTCGAGCTTGATTTCCCGGGAACAAAGCCCAACGATTTCCCGGGAATTCTCGAGCCGAGAATTCCCGGGAATGAACCCTACTCCCGACTAACTCCTGCGCTACAACTTTCCAAGTATCAGCTGACGCTTTTTGCACCAACATACAGCCAGCTGACATATTTATTTATCCATAGTTGCATATAAGCTATCACCAAGTAAATTTTCAGTTAAGAGAAAAATCATTAAAAGTATATTTTTTTTTATGTTCAAGCGACCAATTTTCGTAAAATGTACCATGTTATAGTCAGCTGATGTTTTTTTCTTTTAAGGTATTGGGTTAGCTACAATTTAACAAGTTTTTAGTTGGAAATAATTAAGAAATAAGTGAATATGCCGGGTGGTGGATCATCAGGCGGGATATAGGAAATCCCACGTAATTTTTGTAGTTATGTCAATTATTGGGTTCCCTAAATATTTTGAACAAAATTCTTTTTTAAAGTTTATTAAAGAGCATGCAAATCCACGTCCATTGTTAAAAATTTAAATTTTTCGGTTACACCGTAATATATTTTTAAAATTGTTACTTAATTATCGCCTCATATTTGTGAACAACA
Source organism: Listronotus oregonensis (assembly GCA_019359885.1). Lineage (NCBI taxonomy): Eukaryota > Metazoa > Arthropoda > Insecta > Coleoptera > Curculionidae > Listronotus > Listronotus oregonensis. Next base: position 4,289 of record JAHBCN010014000.1, read on the forward strand.
ATAAAAATACCAGTTAGTTGTGAATTAAAGTTGTCATTTTAAAATTACTGCTTTGTCATTTTTAAAAGGTTACCGCGGGTCATTGTCCCAACGGAACCACAGCTGACGTTCACGAAGCTTTATAATACAACCTCTAATGCATTCTACCAGACAAGGGAAATTTCTACCTAAATCAAGCACAACATGTGTCATGGGCTCTTGGACTAATTGTAAGAGTAACGTGTCTGATGCTAGACAGGAAAGCGAGGACCCATTATCCACATCTCTGTGAAATTTAGTCTAGACACATTGAGTTTAATAGTTTGTTAAAATTAAAGCTTGCTAAATTATTCACCTGATTTCGTCTAAATTGAATTTAAAATAACACTTACGTACTGAAACCAAAAAATAAATGTATTCCGGAAATATTGTCGAGTATACGAGGTTAGCAAAAATTTTATTGTATGTTAAAATCAGCCAGCGAATAAAAATAAGTAACTTAAAAATATGTCAGATAATTAAAAAATTACTCTTAAGGGGGGGGGAAGGGGTGGTAAAGTTTAAAACTTTTTTTTATTTTTTTTTATTTAATATTTTGAATGTATGACATCTCAAAATTATTGTATTAAATTTTGAGGTGAACCGAAGCAAAATTGACGAATTTATGATAGTTTAATAACCGTTGCTCCAACCTCAGTTGCGTAAGCGTACAAAACTTTAGATCGATTTTCCCAAACATGTAATTTTTAAGGTCGGTGACCCTCCATTCCAAAAAAACTACTGAAACGATCGTTTTAAAAATTTGTACATATATTCTTCATACAAATAACCATCAAGTGACGTCGAGTTTTTTTTTTAATTATATAAAAATAGGCCTTTTTTGACCGAACAAACTGTACCTACGTACTATTCTAACGTATTTTAAAGTCTCTTTTATCAGCTTATTTTTTGTATGTCTGTACAGCAAAAGATCTTTAGTAAAAATAGTTAAAAAAATAACAGTATAAGGATATTATCTAGATGTTCCGCCATACTTTGCGTATTGAGTTTTTCAAGAGTTAGGGTACATTTGAAATACATCCAGCCACACACATGCCGGAAATCCTCTGGAGGAAAACCGCCCTTGCCTGGCCTTAAGCATTTTCAATGTGCGTGTGTGTGTGTGTGTGTGTGTGTGTGTGTGTGTGTGTATGTGTGTGTGTGTTGAGAGGGAGAGAGAGAGAGAGATTTCTTTTGTTCTTTGACTATGCAGATTGCCGGACCGGTCTGTGCAGTCTTTTCTACGGATTTCAGGAGTGTGTGTGACATGCATTAAAATAACAAAAATTGCGTCCAAAATATCAACAATATAAAATAAGAAAAAAAAATATTACTGATGACTTCACTGAGATAAATTATTACTGTTTTAAAGTCAATTAATACATCACTGGAAAGTTTTGTACAGTAGAATCCTCGATAAGCTAAAGCTCAAGGAAAAGGTTTAAAATTTTAAGTTATTTAGTTTTAGTTATCGAGAAATGAAGTTATGAGGTTTGAATAATTCAAATGTTGACTTAACGAGGGAGGTATAGTTAGAGAATATGTTAGTGCATTCATTTTACATTTTCTTAATTATCTTTTAATTTTATATGTATTAACGAGCTATTTTAGTAATAGACTGAGGTTTAAAGCAATAGTTTCAAAGAAAACCTTTTGTTTGTCTACCTATTTACGATGAGTAACTTACAAATACTTAGTTGTGGAGGTCACCAGTTACTACTTTAAGTATCAAGGGCCAATGGTAACATTCTTTGTTTAAGTTATAGATGTTTTTAAGTAATTGAGGTTTACTACTTTGAGGAAAGAAAAACACAAAAAAAATTAGGTTTTTATGTTATCGACGTTTTTTTTTTATCATGGGACAGTCCACGAAGGTTGATGCCTAAGTACTAACGTACTGTGGGTGTCTTCAGTGTGGTGAGAGGGAGGTTGTTCCGGGACTTAAATTTTTGAGATTGAGAGGGAGATGACAAACTTCTGCGGGCAAAGTTCCATAGTCTTGACACTCTAGGAATAAAGGAACGAAGAAAAGCGGGAGTTCGGCCTCTCTAACTGAACTGTAAAAGCGATGCATAAAAGTTGCACTACGTGTTGCTCTGTTGGGAGTTGCCAGAGAAGGAATAATACGGGCCAATTCCTGAGAAGCCGTGAAAATACCTATAGAAGAGCGACAGATCCCCACAGCTCGACGATGGGCAAGAAGAGGAAACCTTTCTGTGAGCGTTGGATCATTAATAAGACGAACAGCTCTTTTTTGAATGGAGTCCAGAAGGCTAAGTATGGGGACGCCATTCCCCAGACATGAGAACAATATTCCAAGAGGGTCTGATTTTAGGATACATACAGAGTGTACAAATTGGAAGAAGAGAAATATTTTCTTGCCTGAAAGAGGAATCCAATCTTTTTGAAGCTGCCGAAGCTATGGATGAAAATGTACTTGTGCCACTTGAGGTTATTCTCAAAAGTAACGCCGACTAGATTAAACGACTCTTTGTTCTGCAGAGCTTGGGCGCTCATATGTAAGGGATGAGCATTCGAAGACTTTTTCGCGACAGCGAACATGACTGTAAGCTTTTTGAGGCATTAAACTGAACACGATTTTTATGCCCCAATCCAAGATAAGTTTGAGGCCTTGTGAAAGAGATATCTGCATTGACCTGCGCTTGTTTTCAAAATCAGAATTACACGGCGGCTTAAGAAATTGAATACCAGAGTGGAGGGTACTATCGTCAGCAAAACTATGAATGGGATTGATCATGGAAGAGAGAAGATCGTTAATGTGTAGAAGCGAAACAGCGTGGGTGTCAGCATCCGGAGCCCTGGGGAGACCCCAGCATTAATTTGGTAGAAGCTGGAGGAATGACCATCTACACTAACTGATATACGTCGATTAGAAAAAGGCAACTGGAAAGCCAAGAGCAAAGCTTTGGTGGAAGACCGTAAGAAGGAAGTTTGTTAAGAAGCCCATCATGCCAGACCTGGATCGAAAAAGCTTTGGATATGTCAGTTCCAGTTGTGGAGACAAGAAAGAAGATCAGCTGTGGATCTACTGTGACGGAATCCATATTGTCTATCATGTAAGATCTTATGTTGTTCCAGATACTTTAAGATTTGGGAATTAATGAATTTTCCATTACCTTGCAAACAACTGAAAGAAGAGATATAGGTCTATAGTTAGAAGGACACTTTGATCCTTTTTTGGGGACAGGTTGCACACGTGCAGCTTTCCAACTCTCTCCGGGAAAATGCCCGTGTCGTAAGATTCGAAAGAGGCGAGTTAAGATGGGTGCAAGCTCGGGAGCACATTTTTTTAAGACGATTGCTGGTATGCCATCCAGCCCAGACGATTTTTTAGTATTAAGAGAAGAAAGAATACGCTTTCTAGGTTCGTTATTCATCGCAGAGCGGATCCAGCAAGGGTCAAAAAGTTCCTTCTTTTTGAACGAATCCTTCACGAACGACACACCTCTAGTCACGTCAGTCGCCGGACGGTCGCAAGCCGCGGCTGTGTATTTGGGCACCTGCACTGAAACACGGACCGACGAACGTTGACGGACTAAAATACAGGATTGCACAAATAAATCGTCCAATATTTGCTCCAAACGTGAATTATAATTAAACATTATAAGCTTAATTTTATTTTTTCTTTAATTTTACTAGATTAGGTACATAAAAAAATCCCGCGTTCGGCAAGTGCTCTGCTTGACCGCAACAATATATACATATTTTTAACACGTGTCTTCAGGGATGGGCACCTCACCTGCGACACTTGAAGACACGAATATATTTTACTGTTTGATATCTATTACTAAATATCTCAACATATAAATAGCGTTGTGAACGCATTAAAAATATTAAATATTTAATATATAAACTAATAAATGGATGTTGTGTAGTGAAAGGTTTTAATTTCATTGAATTTTAAAATATGAAGTAGCTACCACCCATCGCCCCAACAAATCAGCGCCCCCCAATTTTTCTGTCCCTATCACCCCCTCTAGGCCTCCAGCGCCCACTAGGGGCGTTATCGCCCACTTTGAGAAAGACTTTTATATACTATCCGTTGTTCACCGCAGCTTGACCGACTTGTCACGGTTCAGCAACGGCAGCCAGATATTCGGAATGTCTACACTCGGTTTGCTAAATACATTTTGATTGTTTGCAATTACTACAGCTTCTCAAATTTTCTTTTCTTCCAGTGGGTTTCTTTATGAATAATTTTTGCTTCTCCGACCACAGTACGGTGCTGCCGGACCATGTGCGTTCGGCAACCCGATTTCGACGTTTCACTGTTCCGTATGTTTTTTGTGTTCTTTTTTTAACTCTATTTTCAGGTCTTCTTTGTTTCCCCGATGTATATCACCTCACATTCACAAGGAATTTCAGAAAAGATCCGCAGAATAGCGAATAGGTACAATATTAAAACATCATTTAAATCCCAAACTACTCTCAGAAGTATCCTTACTAAGACAAGACCGACAACAATGGTTCAAAAATGACTGTATCTACCAAATTCCTTGTGAATGTGGTGAAGTATACATCGGGGAAACAAAAAAGACCACTAGAAAATAGAGTTAAAGAACACAAAAAACATACGGAACGAGGTGAAACGTCGAAATCAGGGATTGCCGAACACGCATGGTCAATACAACACCGTATACAATGGTCGGAAGCAAAAATTATTCATAAAGAAACCCAATTTTGCCAGAAAAGAAAATTTAAAGAAGCTGTAGTAATTGCAAACAATCAAAATGTATTTAGCAAAACCGAGTGTAGACATTCCGAATATCTGGCTGCCGTTGCTGAACCGTGACAAGTCGGTCAAGCTGCGGTGAACAACGGATAGTATATAAGAGTCTTTCTCAAAGTGGGCGATAACGCCCCTAGTGGGCGCTGGAGGCCTAGAGGGGGGCGGTAAGGGACCCAGAAAATTGGGGGCGCTGATTTGATTTTGGGGGCGATGGGTGATTTGTAACGTCAGCTACTTCATATTTTAAAATCTTAATGAAATTAAAACCTTTCACTACACAACATCCATTTATTAGTTTATATATTAAATATTTAATATTTTTAATGCGTTCCCGCAACGCCATTATATGTTGAGATATTTAGTAATAGATATCAAACAGTAAAATATATTCGTGTCTTCTAAGTGTCGCAGGTGAGGTGCCCATCCCTGAAGACACGTGTTAAAAATATGTATATTGTTGCGGTCAAGCAGAGCACTTGCCGAACGCGGGATTTTTTTATGTACCCAATCTTAGTAAAATAAAGAAAAATAAAATTAAGCTTATAATGTTTAATTATAATTCACGTTTGAGCAAAAACAAATATTGGACGATTTATTTGTGCAATCCTGTATTTTAGTCCGTCAACGTTCGTCGGTCCGTGTTTTCGGAGTGCAGGTGCCCAAATACACAGCCGCGGCTTGCGACCGTCCGGCGACTGACGTGACTAGAGGTGTGTCGTTCGTGAAGGGATTCGTTCAAAAAGAAGGAACTTTTTTGACCCACTTGCTGGATCGCTCTGCGATGAATAACGAACCTAGAAAGCGTATTCTTTCTTCTCTTAATACTAAAAAATCGTCTGGGCTGGATGGCATACCAGCAATCGTCTTAAAAAAATGTGCTCCCGAGCTTGCACCCATCTTAACTCGCCTCTTTCGAATTTTTTACGACACGGGCATTTTCCCGGAGAGTTGGAAAGCTGCACGTGTGCAACCTGTCCCCAAAAAAGGATCCAAAAGTGTCCCTTCTAACTATAGACCTATATCTCTTCTTTCAGTTGTTTGCAAGGTAATGGAAAAATTCATTAATTCCCAAATCTTAAAGTATCTGGAACAACATAAGATCTTACATGATAGACAATATGGATTCCGTCACAGTAGATCCACAGCTGATCTTCTTTCCTTTGTCTCACACAACTGGAACTCTTGACATATCCAAAGCTTTCGATCAGGTCTGGCATGATGGGCTTCTTAACAAACTTCCTTCTTACGGTCTTCCACCTAAGCTTTGCTCTTGGCTTTCCAGTTTCCTTTCTAATCGACGTATATCAGTTAGTGTAGATGGTCATTCCTCCAGCTTCTACCAAATTAATGCTGGGGTGCCCCAGGGCTCAGTGCTGACACCCACGCTGTTTCTTCTACACATTAACGATCTTCTCTCTTCCATAATCAATCCCATTCATAGTTTTGCTGACGATAGTACCCTCCACTCTGGTATTCAATTTCTTAAGCCACCGTGTAATTCTGATTTTGAAAACAAGCGCAGGTCAATGCAGATATCTCTTTCACAAGGCCTCAAACTTATCTTGGATTGGGGCGCCAAAAATCGTGTTCAGTTTAATGCCTCAAAAACACAGTCATGTTCGCTGTCGCGAAAAAAGTCTACGAATGCTCATCCCTTACATATGAGCGCCCAAGCTCTGCAGAACAAAGAGTCGTTTAATCTAGTCGGCGTTACTTTTGAGAATAACCTCAAGTGGCACAAACACATTTCATCCATAGCTTCGGCAGCTTCAAAAAAGATTGGATTCCTCTTTCGAGCCAGAAAATATTTCTCTTCTTCCAATTTGTACACTCTGTATGTATCCCAAATCAGACCCTCTTGGAATATTGTTCTCATGTCTGGGGAATGGCGTCCCCTACAACACTTAGCCTTCTGGACTCCATTCAAAAAAGAGCTGTTCGTCTTATTAATGATCCAACGCTCACAGAAAGGTTTCCTCTTCTTGCCCATCGTCGAGCTGTAGGGGATCTGTCGCTCTTCTATAGGTATTTTCACGGCTTCTGCTCAGAGGAATTGGCCAGTATTATTCCTTCTCTGGCAACTCCCAACAGAGCAACACGTAGTGCAACTTTTATGCATCCTTTTACAGTTCAGTTAGAGAGGCCCCGAACTTCCCGCTTTCTTCGTTCCTTTATTCCTAGAGTGTCAAGACTATGGAACCTGCTGCCCGCAGAAGTTTGTCCTTCTCCTCCCAATCTCCAAAAATTTAAGTCCCGTGTGAACAACCTCCCTCTCACCACACTGAAGACACCCACGGTACGTTAGTACTTAGGCATCAGCCTTCGTGGACTGTCCCAAGAAAAAAAAAAAAAACGTCGATAACATAAAAACCTAATTTTTTTTGTGTTTTCTTTCCTCCAAAGTAGTAAACCTCCGTTACTTAAAGTTCAAAACATCTATAACTTAAACAAAGAATGTTACCATTGGCCCTTGATAACTTAAAGTAGTAACCTTGGTGACCTCCACAACTTAAGTATTTATCAGTTACTCATCGTAAATAGGTAGACAAACAAAAGGTTTTCTTTGAAACTATTGCTTTAAACCTCAGTCTATTACTAAAATAGCTCGTTAATACACGTATAAAATTAAAAGATAATTAAGAAAATGTAAAATGAATGCACTAACATATTCTCTAACTATACCTCCCTCGTTAAGTCAACATTTGAATTATTCAAACCTCGCTAACTTCATTTCTCGATAACTAAAACTAAATAACTTAAAATTTTAAACCTTTTCCTTGAGCTTTAGCTTATCGAAGTTCTACTGTACAAAGTTTTCCAGTGATGTATTAATTGACTTTAAAACAGTAATAATTTATCTCAGTGAAGTCATCAGTAATGATTTTTTTTCTTATTTTTATATTGTTGATATTTTGGACACCCAGCAATTTTTGTTATTTAATGCATGTCACACACACTCCTGAAATCCGTAGAGAAAAGACTGCACAGACCGGTCCGGCAATCTGCATAGTCCAAAGAACAAAGGCGATCTCTCTCTCTCTCTCTCCCTCTCTTACACACACACACACACACACACACACACACACACACACACGCACATTGAAAATGCTTAAGGCCAGGCAAGGGCAGTTTTTCCTCAGAGGATTTCCGGCATGTGTGTGGCTGGATGTATTTCAAATGTACCCTAACTCTTAAAAAACTCAATACCGCAAAGTATGGCGGAACATCTAGATAATCTATCCTTATACTGTTATTTTTTAACTATTTTTACTAAAGATCTTTTGCTGTACAGACATACAAAAAATAAGCTGATAAAAGAGACTTTAAAATACGTTAGAATAGTACGTAGGTACAGTTTGTTCGGTCAAAAAAGGCCTATTTTTATATAATTAAAAAAAAAACTCGACGTCACTTGATGGTTATTTGTATGAAGAATATATGTACAAATTTTTAAAACGATCGTTTCAGTAGTTTTTTTTTGGAATGGAGGTCACCGACCTTAAAAATTACATGTTTGGGAAAATCGATCTAAAGTTTTGTACGCTTACGCAACTGAGTTGGAGCAACGGCTATTTAAACTATCATAAATCAGTCAATTTTGCTTCGGTTGACCTCAAAATTTAATACAATAATTTTGAGATGTTATACATTCACAATATTAAATAAAAAAAATTACAAAAAAAGTTTTAAACTTTACCACCCCTTCCCCCCCTTAAGAGTAATTTTTTTAATTATCTGACATATTTTTAAGTTACTTATTTTTATTCGCTTGCTGATTTTAACATACAATAAAATTTTTGCTAACCTCGTATACTCGACAATATTTCCGGAATACATTTATTTTTGGTTTCAGTACGTAAGTGTTATTTTAAATTCAATTTAGACAGAAATCAGGTGAATAATTTAGCAAGCTTTAATTTTAACAAACTATTAAACTCAATGTATCTAGACTAAATTTCACAGAGATGTGGATAATGGGTCCTCGCTTTCCTGTCTAGCATCAGACACGTTACTCTTACAATTAGTCCAAGAGCCCATGACACATGTTTCATTGTGCTTGATTTAGGTAGAAATTTCCCTTGTCTGGTAGAATGCATTAGAGGGTTGTATTATAAAGCTTCGTGAACGTCAGCTGTGGTTCCGTTGGGACAATGACCCGCGGTAACCTTTTTAAAAATGACAAAGCAGTAATTTTAAAATGACAACTTTAATTCACAACTAACTGGTATTTTTATTGTTGTTCACAAATATGAGGCGATAATTAAGTAAAAATTTTTAAAAATATATTACGGTGTAACCGAAAAATTTAAATTTTTAACAATGGACGTGGATTTGCATGCTCTTTAATAAACTTTAAAAGAATTTTTGTTCAAAATATTTAGGGAACCCAATAATTGACACCTTTAAAAATTACGTGGGATTTCCTATATCCCGCCTCGTTGATGCACCACCCGGCATATTCACTTATTTCTTAATTATTTCCAACTAAAAACTTGTTAAATTGTAGCTAACCCAATACCTTAAAGAAAAAAAAAACATCAGCTGACTATAACATGGTACATTTTACGAAAATTGGTCGCTTGAACATAAAAAAAAATATACTTTTAATGATTTTCTCTTAACTAGAAAATTTACTTGGTGATAGCTTATATGCAACTATGGATAAATAAATATGTCAGCTGGCTGTATGTTGGTGCAAAAAGCGTCAGCTGATACTTGGAAAGTTGTAGCGCAGGAGTTAGTCGGGAGTAGGGTTCATTCCCGGGAATTCTCGGCTCGAGAATTCCCGGGAAATCGTTGGGCTTTGTTCCCGGGAAATCAAGCTCGAGAAAACTCGAGAACTCGAGAAATCATATTTGAGTCTATGAAATTATAAAATAAAACTATTTGCGTTTGCCGTTAGTTTTAAACGCGCGGCGGCGGGGCGGCACGGGCCATAGCGCAGTGGTACCCTTTGATCTCGACGATCGCGCGCGGCAAGCGCTCTGGCGGCTTCGTTTTATACATAATACAATACAGTAGGTAATACACCAGCAATGCCAACCTAGGAAATTATTCCCTAGTTCTAGGGATTTTTTCCTACAATAGGAAAAAAGGGAATTTTATCTAATATCTAGGAAATTTTCAACTTTGGATTGTTTTCAGTTCAATTAATAGAATTTCAGTCAATTTATCAATTTTAATATTAAATGGACTACTAATGACAAGTACCTATTAAATCCTTATACCCTGGGTTATGGTTTGACCATTGTATCTTTTCAAAAATTGCTTCTTGTTGCGCTGATTAATCTAATACGGTTTAATTCGTGGTATCGTGTTTCGGGGAATTACAGATCAACTGCTACTTAGCATCTCTCTGCATGTTGTTGCCCTTTCGTATTTTGTGGTTGTTGCCCACAAAATACTAAGAGAAAAAAGAAATCTCAAGTTCGTGTATTTGTTGCCCCACAGTAATGCCGAGACTGAGCGAGTATTTTCAGTCGTTACCGACGTTAAAAATAAAAAGCGAAATTAATTATCCAGTGAGGCATTAAATACAGTGTGTTTAATTCGTCTTTCTAGTGAAAACTGCTGCCAAATGAAAAGCATTTAAGTCTTATGAAAAAGGAAAACCTTTATAAAAAAAAGATTGATTTTAAGAATTTTTAGAATTGTTTTTTTTTGTTTAGAAACTTTTATTTTTTTTTAATTTATTTTGCTATCTATGTCCATTGTTACCATGAGATTTTATTTTTATGTATTTTTTGAACTTTTCTGACAATAAAGTCATTTCGTAAATTATTTTTATATTTAGTTTTGATCTAGGGAATTCTAGTGATTTTTTCACAGAAAAATTGGGAATTTTCAGCGAGCTTGGTTGGCAACACTGTAATACACACACGTTCATTAGTGTTTCGACTCTAGCTGAGTTCAGACGGTTTACAAAGTGTAGTACACGCAATTTGTAAATTTCTCGACAACCCGAGAAGACCCGAGAAATTAGCCTCGAGAATTCTCGAGACCCGAGAAATTGATAAGCTCGAGAAATCATGAACCCTAGTCGGGAGCATCTATCGCCTATTTAAATGCATCAGCTTACTAATTACAGCAGTATATCAACAATCATTTTATAAATTTTTATCTGGGAGGAAATGACATATCTTAAATTATTCTCATTATGCACTATGTTATAGTCAGCTAATTGTTTTTTTTAAATATTGGGTAAGCTACAATTTAACAAGTTTCTAATTGGAAGAGAAGAGGGAATATGTCGGGTGGTGAATAGTCGGGCGGTATATAGGAAATCCCATGTAATTTTAAATAGGGTCAATTATAGGCTTTCCTAATTATTTTGGACAAACAGTATTTTAAAGTCTATTGAAGAGCATGCAAATCTACGTCCATGGTAAAAACTTTGAATTTTTCGGTTACACAGTAATATATTTTTAAAAATTGTTACTTTATTATCACCTCATATTTATGAACAATAATAAAAATGCCAGTTAGTTGTGAATTAAAGTTGTCATTTTAAAATTACTGCTTTGTCATTATTAAAAAGGCTACCGCGGCTCATTGTCCCAACGGAACCGCAGCTGACGTTCACGAAGCTTTATAATACAACATTATGATGCATTCTACCAATTATCGCTTGAGAGGAAATAATTGACCAAATTTTTAGCTGGCTCAGGGACTATAAGTAATCGACTCATAGAGGGAAACCAACTTGGGAAAGGTTCAGAAGGATGCAATCCGATGCACCGACGCGACGGGTCTCTTCACACAGCTCAACACCTCGCGATGTAACTGCCGCCAGTGAGGGGTTAGATTACTATATTAATTTCTTGATAATTATTTCTGTTCATTGTAAATATTCATAAATTTTATCCGAATATTTGGTTTTGGAATAATAAGTATAAGATTTTCAAGACAAAAATAATAATAGCGGACCTTTTGCGTAATAAGAAAAAGTCTACACCACAACTAAAAATTGATCTATAATAAGCTTTTTTATTTTAATTATAGTACTGTATATAATACACTAGACTTATACGTAGTATCCGCCAAAAATTCTTTTTAAATGATTAGCAAACATATTTTTTTGCTTACTTCATAATGAAAATTAACTAATACTTTGATCATCACTTTCGCTACCTTTCAAAGTTGTTAGTTTAAAATAAGACCGGATTAGATAGAGAACAAAATCCTATTTTCTAACACCTTAACACTTAACTAACTAATTTTAAGCGTCTACGATAGCTATATTATTTAAAATTAAAAACTAGGTTAAATAACGTACTGTTATCTGTTAGTATAACGGTAAAATAATATATACTTTTTTTAAGGCTAATACTAGGCTAAGCTTTTGTATCACAATTTTTTTAACAAGTATGTTATTGATAGGCATTGTGGTGTAATAATTTTTTTTTAACAACTTCATATTATCATTATTAATTAGCTATTTTTAAAATTTAATTCTACAATTATCGTTTAACTCCAAAAAAAATTAAACTTTATAAATAAACTTTAGCGCACCAAAATCGACTTTATTTTTAATTTGATTTTGAGCTTGACAAAGGTTGAACGCCACTGCTGTCGCTTTCTTCTTCGTGTTAACGGTAAATCGTAAATCATCCATTGCCAAATCTAAAAAATGTTCTCTTTCAATTTGTGAATCTTCATATTTTTTCACATCGGCACTAATGTTAATCCACTCTTCAAGTGGTAGCTCCTCAAATCTTTAACGAGTTAACCTCTCTACAGCAGCTAATGTGAAGTCAGTGTGTGAGCGGGGACCCAGTTTTTCAGTGATGCCCAAATTTCCTCTATTGAGTTCAGGTCGGGATAATATGGCGGTAACCGAAGGACTTTGTGACCATGTTTCTCTAATAGGCTGTCCAGTTTGTAGACTAGCCAAAATTTATATTTGTTGGCCGGCCTCTACCTGGATACACCAGGTACTGCGCATACAGAAAAGGCGTGAAAAAATGTTTTTGCCAAAAAAAAAGGTTTGATTCAAAAACCAACAAAGACCATTCGAAAGTTAAGTTAGTTTAAAATGAAACCTAAAAAAAGGCAATCACTTTAGAGGGGTTAATTTTGAACCTATTAAAAAATATTTGCAATAAGCCAATTACTTTTTCGGGGTTTAACAATTAGTCTAGGGCATTTAGATTAAAATCGACCGAAATAAAGAAATTTTTAAGGCCAGCAGATATCGAGATGCGGTTTTCTGCATTGTGTTCAGAAAGTTCCCAGGAAAAAAGTCTATATGGTTTTGTTATGCCATTTTTTGAAAAATGCAATCTGGTGCCATAAATGCATTTGGCAATTGCATAATTACTTGCATTATTATAAAAACGACTGGAAACTTGGAACAATCGCTCGAAATTCGTAACTCACGGATTTTCGGGATTGCCAAATTCAATTCTGGCATTAAAGTTACTCGAGGGTGGCTCTGCGGGGTGCCCGGGGGTGATTGGGGGCAAAAAGTACGGCGTCCATGAAAATCGGCTGAAAATCGTTATTCGAGGGTTTTTGGGGATGCCAAATTCAATTCTGGCATTAGAATTACCGGGGGCGCTAGGGGGTCGCTCTGACGGTGGTGCCCGGGTGGTAATTGGGGGGGAAATTGCAGCGTCCATGAAAATCAGCCGAAAATCGTTACTCTGTGGTTTTTAGGGAGGTCGAATTTAATTCTGACATTAGAATTACCTAGAGTCGCTGGGGGTCGCTCTGCGGGGGTGCCCGAGGATGATTGGGTGAGAAATTGCAGCGTCTATGAAAATCGTTACTCGAAGGTTTTCGGGGATGCTGAATTCAAGTCTAAAATTATAATTACCCAAAGGTGCTCGGGGGTGGCAATTATCCATCATAAAGTTTAATTTTAAACTTAAATACTAAACATCTTGTTCAAACTCTTCTTTTTCTTTTCCTTCTTCATCTTTGAAAGTGCTTTTTTGGTTAATTGGAAATTTCTGTTCGCGCCGGTCCCCACGGTAATGATACTTTTCTCTCTTGATAGCTTTGGCGCCTTTTTCAAATCCAGTTTTGGGGCAAAAAAAATTCAAAGCAATTGTTTTTATAGTATGTCTAATATAATTTAATATTAAATTAAAATTTTTATTATTTATACCCTCGAGTAATTCTAATGCCAGAATTGAATTCGGCATCTCAAAAAACCCCCGAGTAACGATTTTTGGCTGATTTTCATGTACGCTGCAATTTTCCCCTCAATCACTCCTGCAGAGCGACCCCCGAGCGCTCAAGGAGAATTCTAATGCCAGAATTGAATTTGGCATCCCAGAAAACCCCCGAGTAACTCTTTTCGGCTGATTTTCATGGACGCTGCAATTCCCCTCAATCACCCTCCGGGCACCCTTGAGCACCCCGGGTAATTCTAATGCCAGAATTTAATTCGGCATCCCCAAAAACCCCCCAGTAACGATTTTCGAGCGATTTTTTCGAGTTTTCAGTCGTTCTGTTAATATTGCAAGTTATTATGCAATTGCAAAATGCTTTTATTGCACCAGAATGCATTTTTCAAAAAATGACATATCCACACCATATAGTCTTTTTTCCTGGGAGCTTTCTGTACACAATGCAGAAAACCGCATCTCGATATCTACTGGCCTTAAAAAATTCCGATTTATTTTCTAACTTCCCTGGACTAAATTGGCAATCATGAAAATAGAACGTTGCACGGACCTGGTGTACCTAGTTAAGACAGGCAATCAGTCGATTACTTACTCATCCATCCAATCGAAACAACTATGTAATATTTCTCCCTAAATCAAACACTTCCAGAAACATATGTCATGGGCTCCCCGACTAACTTGACTATATTTACAGTGAAAAGAATATTTATTTTTTAATTCAAAATTAATAAGAGAATATTTTATTATATAATATATTTTTTCGCAAACAAAAGTTACATACATTTTATATCCAACTTACAAAAGTCAAGTAAATGAAATCAAATTAATTGATTTAGAAATACATACGACTCACTGCTTAAAATTTAATTAGATGTAACGAAGCGCATTCCAGTTCGTTACCTTTACCATTGAATAAAAAACAAAGTTGTTTTTGATTTTAGGTTTTTATGTAAAAATTTTTACGTAGAAATTTATAAAGAGTACGAAAAAAAAAATGTTTTTATTCCTTTCACCTTTAGTTTTACAATCCTACAGAATTCTCAGAAAGTTTCATGTCTATATTGTAAGTATCTGTACCTAGGTAAGACCACTGTCATTATACCAACCGAAATCAATGACGTCAGTAGTTTGGGATCTTTTGTTGTAAACTTTGAAACAAAATGGAACAGTAAAGATCAAGGGCGCCTTACTTTACGGCCATAGAAACGGAACAATTATTGCCAATAATTATGAGATATAAACACATAACTAAAAACAAAAAAACTTTTATTTATATGAATGAATATGAATATTCGTAACTAACAAGTAAATATTCAAATTTTAAAAGCTAATACAAATTTATTGTGTCCAAACTTCTTCGTTTTTTTATTGTTATAGGGACACTGTGACACAACCTAAAAAATATATATACAGTGTGTTTACTTAAGTTGGCAACATATGGGAAACTTTTTTATTATTAATTTTACGAAAAAAGTTATTCTTCATAAAAAGTTCCGCATGTTTTAAAATCTAAAGTGCAATCAACAGATATGAATTTTTCTCAATCTTATACGAGGTATGCCAAAAAATATGAATTTTGCTCAAGAGTAAAGTACCTTTATATTTCACAACTTTAAAAATTTGTTCGGAATTAAAAACTATGTTTAAATACGCAATTACATCCTTCTAATTAAAAAAAAATACATTTTTCAAATTTTGCTTTTATTTCTACTGAATTTTATAATACTTTCTACCAAATTTCGCTAAATACAACTAATGTTTTGAATGCCACTGTAAAACATTTCTTGTCAGAGCATTCCAGATTATATGTACAATAATAACACTTAAATTTTCGTAGTTTTTGTAGAGATGTTTCAAGAAATATTTTAATTTTTTTTTATAAATTAATGCAACTGCATATTTAAACGTGATTTTTAATTCCGAATAACTTTTCATAATAACATTTTTCGATATTGTTAAATATAAAGGTACTTTATCCTTGTCTAAAATTCATATTTTTTGACTTACCTAGTATAAGATTAAAAAAATCTGATGATTGACAAGAAATGTTTTACAGTGACATTCAAAACCTCAGTTGTATTTAGCAAAATTTGGTAAAAACTATAAAATTCAGTAGAAATGAAAGCAAAATTTGTAAAAAATAATTTTTTTAATTGGAATTTTAAACATAGTTTTTAATTTCGCATATTTAAACATAGTTTTTAATTTCAAAAAACTTTTTATTATAACAATTTTTAAAATTGTGAAATATAAATGTACTTTACTCTTAAGCAAAATTCATATTTTTTAGCATACCCCGTATAAGATTGATAAAATTTAATATCTGTTAATTGAATTTTAGAATTTGGAGCATGCAGAACTTTTTGTAAAGAATAACTTTTTTCGTAAAATGAATAATAAAAAAGTTTTTCATATGTTGCCAACTTAAGTAGACACGCTGTATATATATATATATATATATATATATATATATATATATATATATATATATATATATATATATATATATATATATATATATATATATATATATATATTCCGCAAAGCCTTCGTTTCCGAAATACAGGGTGTTAAAGTTTTTATTTAATTTTTCTATTTTTTAAATAAAATCTATGATTATGTAAATATTGGAGTAAAAATTGGTCTCCGGGGGTTTTTTGGTATGGCAGATTCGAACCTAATCTTAGTACGGCTCTTACTTGTAGGGGGCGCTACCTACACATCTTTTTACCATTTTGAACAATCACAACTTTTTGGTACGGCCCTGTATTACATTTTTAGGTAAATTAGTTAATTGTTCTGTCATTTTTACGTCAAAAAGGTATACTTGTTAAAAGTTGATATGAGCAACCGTTTTCGAGGTATTTCGATTTAAAAAAATTACGACGCATCTGATTTTATTATAGCAAAATTTCATACAAATAAAACAAAATGTATAATTAAACAATATGTATTTTAATTTTTAATGAAATTATTGTTCTTAAATTATGTTCAGCAAAACCTAAGCTGGGTTTAATCATTTTCATCAAATACACATAAAGTGCCTATGTGTGCCATGTACTTTAACCCCTTATATATATATATATATATATATATATATATATATATATATATATATAATATATATATATATATATATATATATATATATATATATATATATATATATATATATATATATTTTTTTTTTTTTTTTGGAGTTATTTAAATTTTAAATTTGATCAAAAAACCCATTGTCCTTTTAAGATTTTTAAAAAACAAAAAAATGTAAGAACTAATTTCAAACGCCTTGGTACTTTTTACCGCGCTTTTATTAGCTTGACCCCTATGTATATATATGTTGTTTTTATGTAACAAGATATATCACCTTAATTTTCACCAATGTAAAGAAGTCTAAATAACTTGAAAATGGGTCAAGAGCAGATAACAATACAATTATTTCATAACTTCATTCTAATGTCCTGACTATGAATACCAGAATTATCAGAATTTAAAAAAAAAATAGAATAAAATTTCTCAAAATGAAAACTTGCGCATTCCCCCGGTCAAAATAGGAATTTTTTTTGGGAAAAAGGGGTTTTTTTACACCATCATTATGGGTTGTTGGGGGTTTTCCTTTTTCCTATGAAATTTTGTAATGTTTAAATATATTTAAAATCGAGGCTTTTAAATTTAAAATTATTTTAAATTTTTTTTTTGACAAAAAAAATTTAAAAAATTATTTTAAAAAAAATAAAAAACACGCTTTTTAGTAAACCCAACTAAAAAAAAAAAAATATTTTTTAAGATAAAGATTTGGAGGTAATAGAAAGCCCCAAAATTAATTATGAAAAATTTAAATTTGGGATTAGAAAAAAAATTTTGTTATTAACAAAAAAATTTTAAATTATTTTAAAAAAACCGGGGAAATTTTTTATATTTTTTTTTAAAAAAATTGTAACATTTATTATCAAGCTTCCTCCCTTTTTTTTTTAAATTTTGATAAAAAATTTTTATACTTAATTTTTTTTTTATTTTTTGTATGGTTTGTATAAAACGTGTTTTTTTTTTTTTTTTAACCTAATTTATTTTGAGTTATGACACTTTTTAAACCCCGGGCTGCGAAAGTGTTATGTTTTCTTCAAAAAGTCTTTTAAAAAAAACCCGCTTTTTTTAAAAAAACATCGTTTTTTTTTATAGAAATAAAATTTCCCCTTTTGAAAAAGAAAAGAAAACCCTGTCGTTTCCCAATAGGCAGAAACTGCGTTTCATCTGTAGCATAAAATCTACATCCAAGTTTATTTTAGAAATGTATTAACCCGTAAAAATCTAAAAGATCTGGTAGGCGCACAGAGGCTTGTGCATTAAAGCAAAAAAACAAATTTGCTGTTTATATACAATATTGATGTTTCTAAAAAAAATTTATTATGTTAACATTGAGTAGAGTATTAGTTCAGGAAACGAACCATTTTGTAGAATTTTTCAAAATGCATGGAATGAATATTTTTACAGTAGGTAGGGGAAAAGTCTAAGGATCAAAATCTATATCATGCCGGGGACGCCTTTACCTTGTGGGTGGTTGCCAAACCATCTCGGGGATGGATTTTTCTTTATAATTTGACCACAGGAATCGATAAAAAAATGATTTCAAAGCAAACAATATTCTATGCATTTTTTTTGTTTTCGAGTTATTCGCGATCGAAAGTTTTTCGTCGATAAAATTAACGTTTTTAAATTTTTTTTTTGCAAATAACTCGATAAGTATGCATTTTATCAAAAAAAAAGCAAATAACGAAATTGCAGCTTTAAAAAAAAAGAATAAAATGGTCTTTTTGTAATTGCTTGGGGCCAATACAAACCAAGTTGTGGGTTTTTTAAAGGTTAGCTGGTATTCATCAAACACTTTTAGATTTTAAAGGCAAATAACGCAAAATCTACGTTTGTTCGAGGAAACCTAATTATAACTTTTTTAAGTATTTGAAAGACATTTTTTTTTTTTAAAAAAGGTTTTATCATAAAAATTTAGTGAGTTAGATTTAAAAAAAATTGGGCCAAAATTTTTTTGGGGCCAAAATCTTCTAAAAAAACCCCTAATTACCACCCCAAATAAAATAAGTCGTAGCTCTTTATTAATTCTGTTTATCCATGTATCGTAAATACATTCTTAAATTTTAACCGATTTAAGTTGTTAGTTTTTAAAAAAAAAAAGCTGCAAATGAGAATCAAATTTTAAATTTTTAAAAAGAAATAACCTTTT